>JADRCD010171907.1:0-11759 GCA_019843815.1 Montemys delectorum
AGCTTTTTTTGTTACAAACTTGTGTTTAATTCATTTAGAATTACCAGGATAGAAACCTTTTCTTTCTCTATGCAATAAAAATTGAGCCTCATTTTTCATCCAGAATGAGTGAGTTCTTTCTGCAACAGTGCTTAGTCTTTTGTTCCATACTCACATGTAACTATGGATGTGTGTGTGGAAGTAGGAAATTGTGAGAATTTATGCAAGCTGTGCTCAGCTGGTTTGAATGGAAATGCATGAAATCACATGCATGACTTGTGAATCTGTATGTGAAATTATGTGAGTTTCTTCATATTTGCTTGTGTAAAAGTTTTTCCTTTTGTGAGTGTTATTCTCGTCTCTTGCTTCAAGAGAAGTTAATTGTTCCAAACTTCGACTGATCCCCACATGCAAGAAGCATCTGGACAAATGAAAAATGTCTCTAGCAATAAATTTTTTACTTACTATCCACCTCTGTTAGGATAAGGGGCTAAATGCCAGAGACTTCATGTTCTGGCCTCAGAGGAACACAGAAAGCAGGTCAGCTACAGTAGCATACTTAGAGTCAGATAAGTAACTCTTTTCTACTATTATGCATCAATGCTAAATAATTCTTAAGACAAAGTCTTTCACATACCTCACAAGACCAAGTCTTACCCTCCACCAAAGCTCTTTCCCCACTCATGCCTGCAGAAGGACCAAAAAGAAAGAAGACCTCCAGTGGAGCTGCCACCAAGTCAATATGATTTGCATTCCAATTGAACTGTTTTACACTTTTCTAATTGACTTTCTTTTCCAACAGCTATAGAAGACCAGAATGAAAGCATCACCTGAACAAAAGGTTAAGGAAATGTGTTCATTATGAATTTGTAACTGAACTGAGGTGATTGTGAGATCAAACCTGCTCTATAATTATTCTGTACTTGTCTGGTATATTAATCAGAGTCCAATAGAATAAAAATCTAATAGAATGAACTTCTCTATACATACATGGTATTGTTTAGAATGACTTAGAGGCTGTGGTGGTTTGGCTAATTCAACAATAACTAACTATGAAGGCAAAATCCAAAGATCTAATTGTTGCTCTGGCCATAAGGCTGGATATGTCAGCTTATCTTTAGAATAAATTGGAATTCCAAAGAAGCTAGCTCTTAGGAAGGAATGGAATTACTATCAAGGTGAGAGCAAGCAGCTAAAGAGCAAAAGCCTCCGTCTTCCGAGTCATTATATAGGCTTGCAGTACAAGTCATATCACAATATGAGGATGGGCCTTTCAGCTTAAATATCTGGATTAAGGCTGTGGATTCCACTATCAAGATCCACATTAAAAGCATGTATACACAATTATCTGTAAAAATTCAACTTAACAAAATGTGGCAGGAACATTCACATCACATATAATCCTCATTTCTACAATTAGCCATGTGGTTTTTGTTTATACTTATATATACTTTCACCTGGTACCCATTTGGTCTTTTCCTCTACCTTGGTAATAAACTCTGCAGATCTGGCAGTTTCTTGGAGGAAGGATTCATACATTCATTTCTAATGGGTCTGTGCACTTTGTCATCCTGTATGGATAAAGCTGTTCTAGGTTCCCATTGCCTATAATCACAAGTCATAGTATTATCAGGAGATACCATAAAGAAGTAGTTCTCAAGCTGTGGGTTACAATCCAAGTGGGATCTAAGAACCCTTTCACAAGGGTGTCTTAAGACCATCTGCATATCAAATATTCATATTGCAATTCATCAATGTTTCAATATCACAATTAGGAAGTAGCAAAAAATAATTTCATATTTGGGGGACACCATTACATGAGGAACTCTATTCAAGGGTCCAAGGATTACAATGCTTAAGAACCACCACAAAAATTTCTGCAATCTAGACATGAGCATTTGTAACTTTAGATAGAGAAGAAGATATATTTACTGATGAACCTTTTATTAGAATATGAAAAGTAATAAATGGAAAAATCTAACCATCTCACTGCAATGTTCATCAATACTGTTGATAGAGTGGGAGACAAATACCTGATAAACAGCCCCACAAACACTCAAATTAGAAACCTAAGAAATCTATCAAACCAGTCAACAAATTGTTCTCATTTAAAACGAAAAAAGAAAAGGGGTCAACTAGTGGATCTCATTATATCATTTCATTAAATAAAAAACAGTCTGCTGGCGGAATTCATTTGCTCTACACTTGTTAAAACAACAGGTCACCTTTTAGCTGTGACTAGTGTTTTCATAAACAGGATATCTACTAGACCTCTATGGGGCGATTGAGTGAACAGGTAAAAAATATCGAAAAGGAAAGGAAAGGAATGGAAAGGAAAGAAAAAAAAGGCAGATTTAGTAATTGGTATTGGTATAATAAAAGATAAATATAATTAGTCACCCTGGAACTCCTCTCATGTAACTCAATTTGTAGACTACTCTAGCTGCAAACTTACAATGATGCACTTCCCTCTGCCACCACCACTTTCTGAAAAAAGCTACAATCATAAAAATATGAGAAAGGTCATAGTGGTGTACAGCTGTTGAAAAGGGGTGTTTGCCATAGAATGTTTGCTCAAGCAGATTTTGTGCATTCTCAAAAGCCAATTTGGTTGGGCTTCATAAACTCTTCTTTGTGTCTGAGCCCCTTATTATCGACACGAACTCCTGTTCAATCTCAAGTCTTGCCTGTCAGGAGGGTAAGTACTTTATCCAAAGACCTATCTCACTATCTGTTACTGCAGATCCTTCTATCAGTTGCTTTTACTATTGGAACACAATATCAGTGGAAATTTCCTCTCCCCAGTGCATGTCTCATATAGATACCATATAAAATTCCCACCTGCACTTCCCTTCCTGCCTCATCCATGTGTCTCAGCCCCTATGTGGGCAGACTATCCCTGTTCAACCACATATCATGCCTGAAAGGACACAAGCTAAGCTTTTCATATATCAACCTCATGATTTCTTATCTAGGAATAAATTTCTACAATTGTTCCAACACTGTATTAAACACCACAGTCAGCTTAAACACTGTGGTGACTATCCATATCTGCTTGTGGATTGCTAAGATCATATCTTCCTGCATGCCTATTTTCCCAGCTTTTAATATTACCAAGCATCCCCTCTTGAGCATACCCACCAAACAGGTCAGTAAAAGAGGCAACAGTCAGCCAACACTCTCTGTAAATCCAGACATCAAATAGTAACCCAGGAACAAAACTCCCACCCAACCAAGACAAAACCAGAAACTACTACCTAGAAATAAATACCATTTCAAACCCTGGTAGATACATATCAGAATAGGAGCATAGTGAATAACAGCCAGAAAAATAAGTCCCCAATAAATAAAAACTACCTATCACAGCAGGTCCTGAGAAATTAAAACATGCAACAGATATGTTGTAAAATATGTTGTTTGGGGGAAGGAAAAGGAGTGAGAACCTGGGGAAGGGATAGAGGTACACAGGAAGAACTGCAGACAAGCAGATAGACATAGAGCAGAGAGAGAGCCACAGGGTAGGGAAATAGAATAGAGATGGTGCATGTGCAGAGAACAGAGATAGGAAACAAAAATAGAGAGTTGTGGTAGCTGGTGGTCCATGTATAAAAATACACCTTGAAAGAGCAGCAGGTGATGGAGGCAGGTACTGACTTATGCAGTTGCTAAATTCCTAAGAGCAGAGCATTGAAATTGCCTGTACATACAAAATCCACTACACGGGCAAGATTCACACACAGAAGAGGAAAGTAAGAGAGAATCTCAGGTATTAAAGATGAATAGAAAAAAATGGACATGTAGGTGAAAAAACTTTGGATTCTAAAAGCTTCTTGGCAGTAAAGAACAAGGAAATCTGAAATATGAATACACAAAGACTACAAATGATTGGAAAAGAAGAAGAACATCAGCTCAAAGATATAAACAAATATTCTCAATATAATCATAAAGGAAATTTTTCTAAACTAAAGAAGAAGATGCCTATTAAGATACAAGAAGCATCCAAATAGATTGATGTGGGGAAAGTCCCTTTACCACAAAATGAGCAAAACACTAAAGATATAAAGATACAAATATAAAAATCTGCATCAGGAAAAAATATAGCGAAAACAAGTAATGTATGAAAGCAGAGCATTTAGTTTATAACAGTCTTCTCAATGTAGAGTATAAAAGAAAAAAGTTATTGGACACTGGGACTGCAGATTAAAAAAAACTACCAATGATATCTCTACAAGCAAGCCAATGCTCCAAATATCATGGGCAGATTCAGAATCAGCCATGAATTCCTCCGAAATCACCACCTGATCTAACACGTAAGGAGCACCAGATGGATCTCACAGTGGTCACATCAGGCTGAAGCTTCCCATCCAGTTCCAGAGAGAACCCACCACCCCAGCTCCCACTGCTCAGGCACCTGCCCCCACTCATTGTAGTCCATGATGCAGTGCTCACCATCTCTCAATTTCAGAGATTCCCTGTGGTCCACTCACAGCACCCAACAGCAGAGCTCAGAGAAGGACATGGAGTACCATTCAGCCAAAGCAAACTTGCAGAAAGGCAGCGGAAGATCCCGCCTCCTTGTCTGACTGGCAGGTCCACCTAGAATCCTTGATTGGCCAGGGAGTCTCACCCCTCCTCCAGTTTCAACCGTGCTTCCTGTCTAGGGCCAGGCCTTTCCCAGATCTCAGGAGTGATTTGCACCTCATTAGCATTCATGCCTGTCCTCTAAGAGGAATGTCACCCAGCCCTGCCCTGAGGCAGAACCCACCATTCCAGCTCAGGCTAGTCAGCTGCCTGTTCTTCCCCTCTGAGAGCAATGATCCTGCACTTACTAGGACCACCTATGGGGAAGAAAGCTCAGGCTACCCAGGGCTTCACTCACAGTCATCACCCTTCCTCAAAAACTTCACTTCTGGTCTCTACCCTGCTGGTCCCACATCTCTGGGTGTACAAAAGGTCCCCTTTCCTCCTCCCCAGGGATGTGCACATACCCCATGGGGTCCCAGTACACCCCTCACCTCTGCACCCCACATCCTCCACATGGCACAGAGCAAGAAAAACTGGTGCCCAGAGTACCATGGATCCCACCAGGCATCTCTAGCAAACCCAGAGCCACTCTGGGATTCCAAGGAGCTAACACCCCAACCCCCAATGGGTCCAGGGACTGAGCGCCTATATACCTGTGTCTGTAGTTGCCATTAGTGGGTCATAAAGTTGTTCATGTGGCCCAAGGCCCCACAGATGGAGTGTCTGCCTGACCAAAGTCTTTGTGATCCATGATTGTTTAGTGCTAAGCCCTGGACTCTCTGAACACATCAATGCAGTCTGTATACTCTATTTGACCCCTCTGTCCACTTCTCAGGAATGATGTCCCTTCTGTGTCATGATGCCCATAAGCTCTCCTCTTTCCTGGAGGAGAAGTTGACTTCTCTGAAGCTCTGCCAGGGGCATGACAAGAAATGAAGTGTGTGAGACAAGGGAATGACCACTAGTGAAGAGTATGTGGCAGGAGGAAGACAGCAGGTGAAGAAGGTGAGGAAGGGGTATGACCTGCATCCACTGTCAGATGAGCACAGAGATGCACCTGGGGACAGAGCCTCTGCTGTGGGTCTCCCTTCCCCTTCCAGTGCATCCCACAGCAAGCAATGCCCCCACCAAGCACAAGCTTCTCCCTCAAGATGGCTGAGCAAAGCCCTGTCCCCCATCCCCACCCTGCCCACAGTGACAAGTCAGTTGCTTCCTGAGGGCCTTGGAGAAAGCCCACTAGTGACATGTGGGGTGGGTGGGGTGCAAGACGGGGTACGGTATCTCTTGTGAATCCATCCTGAGACCAAATCTGAGAATTCATGTCCCCTGACTCTGCCATGTGGGGAGGTGAGATTCCCTGCTGTCCCTAGAGAAGACATTAGTGTCACGTGCTGACCCTGAGCCCCAGGCTAGGAGATGAGTCCTAGAAGGCAAGAACACACCATGCCATTTAATATCCCATCTCAGCCATTATACATCCTATAATTGGTAACTCAGGTCTTCAGGTGCAAAGATCCTTCCATCAGCTGACTCTTCAATGTCTCCGGTATTTCTTGTGGTATCACAAGACAGAGAAAACATTACTTCATATTCCTTACACATGTCTTCTGGAAGTATTGTGTTGCCCTCAGTGTGAGATCCAGATGTGGCTGCAGTTTTCTGCCAAAAGGTTTCAGTTATAGGAGAGACATCTGGATTTCCACAAGGAATTTCTTGACATACTATGGCATTAGGATTTAAACCAGTGCCTTTGGATGTTACCTGCTCAAGGGAAAGCAGCATATCTGCTTCTGTTTGGCCTTATGATTCATGCTGTTCTGATTCCAACTAAGCAGGAGAATGTTCCTACCAGGATTTTCTTTGGTGATCACTTCTAACCTCAAAAACATGGGACTGATCTAAAGTTAAAGTTAATTGCTTTTAAATTGTAAGCAGACTTTCTCCTACACAAAGCACTTTCCAAGAGTTTGTAAAACAATTAACCAAAGGTCATAAAAAGGTGTTAGGACAGAAGATAAAATATTGACTGGGTTTAACTATACAAAACCTCAACTTAAACTTAGTTATGGTGAACCTGTGGGACTGAGGCAGGTGATAGATGTTTAGCTGGATAATTACTCCTAATGAATATACAGGTAAACTTTCGCTGTTGTAAACTTCTATTTCAATTTATGATTTTTGGTGTGAACTTGTGATGAACTTTGTAACATGTGATCATGTATCCTGAAAGATGTTTTTGTTTAGATAGCTTTCACAGGAAATTTTTTGCAACTTAGAAATAAACTCTATAACCACTTTTCCAAGTAGCCTTCTTTTTTTCTTCCTATGATGTCCAATTAGCAGGCTGAAATGTAGAGCCCAGAAGTTCCTGCTGAGATAGAGCACAGGCCATTTACTTAACACTTTGTTGCTTGAGGAAGAGGTGCTACATCCCAGAAACCTCAGTGTCTGGCCTCAGAGGATCTCAGAAGGCAGATCAGCTACATTAGCATAGAAACTTAGACTTAGATAAGTAAACTTTTTATTATACAGCAACTCTAAATATCTAATAAGACTAAGTCTTATTCCAGAAACTGTAAGACTAAATCTCACCCCAGAAATCTTAAGACTAAGTCTTATGCCTATACTCTACTACCTCTGCTGCCTGATGAAGAACAATCAACAAAAAGAAACATCCCGCTGGAGATGGGTCCTGGCACTACTGATGAGTGCAGGCACTTTAAACTCAGAACTGTTGGCTCCTGGCCTCACCTGGGATCTGATAAGCCATGCAATATACACATCTGCTAAAGGCAGCAGGTAACATCAACTGTTTTTCACTCCTCATGGGTCTGAGGAAGTCACTCCACAATAACCTGTCAGTGTGAATTACAGGGGAATTCAGGGGAAAAAGAGGTACTCAGAGTCAGACTTCATTTTTTAAAAGGCTTTTAAATCTAAGGCTGGACATTGTCCGATTTCAAACCTGGGGTTCTAAACTCATGAGACAAACATGGAATCCCTTCTCTGAATGTGTTCCCAGGTTAGGGAGAGAAGAGATCTATCCCTAGGAATAGATCACAGGGAGAATTTAGCGTGCCCAGGGGAATCAAGGCTGACTTTCCAAAAAACCGGACACGGGTGATATTTTTCTTTTTAAAGGTGACCCAGGCTCTTCATGGGTGGATTTCCTGGCTGAGTTGATGGCAGGAGGCAGAGGCAGTCCCACTGCTCTGTAGCAGGGCTTTATCATGAAAAATGTTGCTAGGTAATCTGTGAAGATTTTGTTAGAAAACTTATTGAATTCTCATCTCCAAGTCTAAGCTGAAAGCCTACTGTGAACTTGAATGTGTGCAATAGGGAAAAGACAATATCTTAATTGAAGTCAGACTCACGAACCTAAAAATTGAGGCTAAAATTGTATAATTATAAAATTATGTCTGCATGAGAGGCAAGGAAAATGAACTTTGAGAACACAGGCTGTGGGAACCAGGGCATCCCTGAACTCTAGAACTTGGTACTTCTATGGGAAAAGGCCCTGTGACCCTGAGGGTCCCAACCCTATGCAGACCTGAGGGTGTCACATCAGAGGACTAGGGTAACCTCAGCTATCATTTTTCTAAGATAAAAGCTTGGTGATCCTTTACATCCATGTAAACTACTTAATGATAGAGGAGAGAACCAGCTCACAAAGTTGTCCTATGACTTCCACATGAACATTCACTGAGAATTGATGATAGCCCATTAAGACTGACCAGCAAGGTCCAGGGATTCTTGCATCTCTGCCTCTCTGGGACTGGGTTTCCAAGAGCAGGTCCTCAGGCTTTGGAGGCCATCATTGACTGGCCATTATCACCCTACCTCGTTGCCTGGTCTTTATCCCAGCTCTCCAAAAGAGAGGACACCCAAGAATGTCACCATCGAACAACCCAGCCCAGACCTGAGAGAGTAGGTGTTGGATCTGAGATTGATGGGCACTGTACAGCAGCTGGTGTCCACTGGAGTCAGAGTGGTAGAAATGTGGATGTTTTTTGCCACATGTAGTTTCTTTAGATTCTCATCAGTCTTCAGTGGAGACTGCCACGGTCCAGCCCTGATGGTGTATTTCTTCCTTCTTGTTTATTCTTCTTGAGGAAGCAGAGGAGGAAGAACTTAGGTGGAGGCTGACTTTGTCTTACAGGAAATTTAGGGTTGCTGTGCAATAAAAAGTTTACTTACCTAAGTCTAAGTTACTATGCTATTGTAGCTGACCTGCATTCTGTGATCCTCTGAGGCCAGAAACTGCAGTTTCTGGCATTTAGCACCTCATCCTAAAAGACTAGGGGATTAAGTAAAGGATTAAGTGCTAGAGCCTTTTCTCTATTGTCCAGATGCCTCTTGCTTCTCAGGCTATGTGAAAGTTTGGAGCAATAAACTTCTATTTAATCAGGGGAAGAGAATAACACTAACAGAAGGAAGAACTTTTACATAAGCAAATGTGCATAATCTCACATAAATTCTTTAACAGATTCATTCATGCTCACTTTTTCATTTATACATTTCCATTCATATCCAGTTGGGTGCAGCTTGCATGCACTCTCAAAATTACATATTTACACACACATCCATACTTACATATGCATATGGAGCAAATGACCAAGCACCAGTGCAGAAAGAACTCACTCATTCTGGATAAAAAATGCACTCCAATCTTTATGACATAGAGAAAGAAAAGGCCTCTACCCTTTTAATGCCAAATGAATTAAACCCATATTTTTAAGAACAAAGCTTTGTTTCTCTTAATAAGACTAAGCCTGCCTTGTCCTTATCATGGGACCTGTTCTGTCCCATTGTAAGGTGAAGCCTGCCTGCTCCCTCTCCTCTTTGCAGCATCTTCTTTATTCCTCTTTCCCTCTGCATTCCACACATTGCTCTCTTATTATTTTATGTTACCTATAGATTCTCAGTTATTCCACTCTACATTCTCTTTCTTATCTAAAAGATATTCTGTCTAAAAATTCTTTTCAGCTCCGTTCCTCTCTCAGTTCAGTTCCTCTCACCTCTGTTTCTCTCACCTCTGTCCCCCAGTTCTTACTCTTCTCTTTGTCCTCAGCCCTTAAATATCTTTCAGAATACATGATCACATGTTCAAAAGTTCATAAAAATTTCACAAGAAAATCAAACCATAAATTGAAATAGAAGTTTACAACAGAGAATGTATATGTGCATATATATTAGGAGTAATTATCTAGTAATACACCTGTCTCAGCTCCACAGGATCACTGATGGTTTAAAACAATGAGCAAAGTTTGTATAGATAAATCCAGTCAATACTTAATCCTCTGTCCTAGCACCTATAATAAATAGTTAATCCTCCTTTTATGACCCTTGTTTAACCACCTTGGAATGTACTCTGAGTAGGAGAAAGTCTGATTACCATCTAAGAACAATTAATTTCTCATACTTGAGTGATTGGCAGAGTTCTCCTTACCATTTTGACTATCAGAAAAGGATATAATAGCAGTCGCATTATAAAAGAACTTAATAATCACAGATATAATTTTAGGAATTATTATAGGATCATCATTAAGACTTAAGCCATCTATTTGTCAATATAACACCTCTATAAGACAGTATATCCTCAAGGATCTTCAGAGATCTGCTCCACAAGGGATGTGCTATGACTTAGTGATTGTTTATATGTTTAATAATAACAGGAAGAGCATATTAATAGCAGGAATCTTTCCTAAAATTAGTTCCTTACAGCCTTGCTTAATAAGGGCTCACCTGTTGCAGGTTATATAATAATCTGAAGCAGGCCATCTCAGGATGATCAACTGCTCGTTATTAGCCTGTATTATTATGGCTCCTTACAGATGAGCTTTCTCATTGCTTATCCAATGCAAAGTGTTCATCCCTGCAGCGTATACACACAACCAACACAAATGCACTCAGCCTGCTTTATTCACACATTTGTACATAGTTTTTCAAACATTTAAAATGAAAGACTTGGAAGGGAGGCATTAAAGGAAGCATCTAGAATGGATATGGAGTAACGTAATATACTTTTATTGAAATATCAAAAATAAAGCTGGGCAGTGGTGGAGCACACCTGAAATCCCAGCACTTGGGAGGCAGAGGCAGGCAGATTTCTGAGTTTGAGGCCAACCTGTTCAACAAAGTGAGTTCCAGTACAGCCAGGGTTATACATAGAAACCTGTCTCTAAAAAACCAAAACAAACAAAAAAGAATCAAAACAATTAAATAATAAAAAAATCCAGCTGTGGAGGCAGCACACTGCTCAAGAGCACTGAAGATTGTTTGAGAAAAGACAAGTTTCATTCCTGGAAACAATTTGGTAGCTAATCATCTCCTGTAACTCCAGTCCCAAGGGATCTCATGCTCAATCTAGCTTCTCCAGGTACTGGACACAGACATATGCAAGGAACACATCCATGGACATAAAATAAAAATGAAGGTTAAAAGGACTTCTCTGTAGTGCTGACTCTGTCCTGACACAGAGATCAGTCAGGGCTAGTTAAAATTGATTCCTTCTGGTCCTGCATTTTGGTGCAGCTGTGGCCATCCTTGGACCCAGTCTGCTCAGATGCAAAAGCAGCCTTATTCTTAGGTTAGAACAGCACAGCATAGGTATTCATCTGAAATCTGCAACCACAGCACTGTTATATCACTTTTCCTTAGTATTTCTTCTTAGTATTTGTGTTCTCTGTCATTCATATGTGTGGGAATTATGCCATTGGTGCATCTTTTCAATGAACCTTTTAGATCATACATTATGATCTAGAAGATAGATTTCCTTTGTAAATATCTGTCTGCCTTAGTGGGTAGATTTGCATTCTCTTGTCATTATTTCAATTGTACAAATTTATAACATAGTAACTGAACCTAAAGAAAAGACTTAATATTAGCTGGGCAGTGGTGGCACATGCCTTTATTAAGAATCCTTGCTGGGCAGTGGTGGAGCATGCCTTTAATCCTAGCACTTGGGAGGCAGAGGCAGGTGGATTTCTGAGTTTGAGGCCAGCCTCTGGTCTACAGAGTGTGTTCCACGACAGCCAGGACTACACAGTGAAACTCTGTCTCAAAAAACCAAAAAGAAAAGACTTAATATTGGCAACACATATGAAATGTAAATACTCTTGTAGGCTGGGACTTCTTTGAGCATTAGCCAGAGTTAAATACATGCTACTGTAAAAGAGATTTTTCTTTAGTACCCTCTTAAGTATGTGAAGTGATTTATGGGAAGAGATTTTAATTCAAGAACAGCTATACTTAGT
>JADRCD010171915.1:0-14091 GCA_019843815.1 Montemys delectorum
ACACACACACACACACACACACACACACACACACACACAAAAGATAAACATTTAAAAATATTCTTGGTTTTCTAAATAGGCCCTGCTATTTTGCTATGGAGTTGTAGGCATTCTTTATATAGTCTGGATACTGACACTTTATCAGAAGAATGGTTTGCAACAACTTGTGGGATGGGACTCATTAATAACTACTGACTGAGTGCTGCATCTGCAGCTAGTGCTGAAGATGCCAGCTGGCGTGCAGTCTGAAAGGATTTTTTAAAATCTATAGATAGGTATCAGGTTATTTTTCATACCTAATATCCTGCAAAATTCACAACAACTCTGGAAGGTGTGTGGAATCACTTCTGTTTTATGGATGACCAAGTCTCAGAGCAGGTGACTTACTAAGGCCCCTGCAGTCTAGCAGGTGGCAGAAGCAGGGCGGACAGTCGTGTCTGCCTCTCCACACTGCCTGCTTCCCAGCAGGCTACATGAGTGTCCTAGTTAGGGTTTCGTTGCTGTGGACAGACACCAGGATCAAGGCAACTCTTTTAAGGGACAACATTTCATTGAGGCTGGCTTACAGGATCAGAGGTTCAGTTCATTATCGTCAAGGTGGGAGCATGGTAGTGTCCAGGCAGGCATGGCACTGGAGGAGCTTCTTGTTTTGAAGGCAGCTAGGAGAAGACTGACTTCCAGGAAGCTAGGAGGAAGGTCTCATAGCCCACCCCCACAGTGACACACTTTCTCCAGCCAGGCCACACCTATTCCATAAGGCCACACCTCTTAATAGTGTCACTTCCCAAGGGCCCAGCATTTTCAAACCACCACAATGAGAGAGTGCAGGGGAACTTCATGCTCTTTCTTCTTATTCTGTGTCTGGCTAACAGCTGCGGCAGCATCCTCAACTACTAAATGCCCTTTTCTAAGGGAGGAGCCTTTGTTCAGCTCTCTCATGCCTTTATTCTTGTAATCGCTCTTCTCCTCTTACAAGCTCAGGTCTTCTCAGAAAATCACATCCACATTCATCAACTTGATTCAACAGAAGTCAGGGCTGACAGTCGTTGATGAGAAAAGTATATTTATGAAAGAAACGGGCTGTAAATTTTACAGTGATCTCTGGGTCCTGAGTTGTTGTAGCCCCTCCGTCTTTGTTTACTTGGGAATTGAATGATCGCCTGCAGCATGTGGCTTGGCAGTCCGTGGATGCATTCTGATACAAGACATGGCCCAGCTACTTGGATGGATGCCCAATATGAACTAAGAGGCTATTATTTGCTTTGAAGAGAGATTCCACTAGGCATGGAATGACATTCGAACACCGTGAATTGCCTATTTAAAAAATTGTAGCACATATAATGAACACTACATAATGAGTAGCTTTTGAACACTTTAATTTTCATAATCTTTTTGTGAAAATGCTGTAAGGTGGGGGTACCATTCATGGTGAGGCAAGCAGGTTCCCGCAAGTCTCAGCTCTAGGGTTATGACGTCCGGACTCCATGTGATGCCACAAGGTCCCACTTGGCTCTCCCATGATGCATTGAGCCTCCCCTTCGTTAGAAAGTGGGACACAGGTTCATCACAGAAGGTAGGAGAAATGCTTTTGACAGCTCTCCCAGGCATCCTCCACAGACGTTCACAGAGGCCAGGACTCGTGTGAGAGGACGGGCCTTTTCTGGAAGGAACACATCTTCCACATCACAGGAAACTGTACTTGCCTAAAGCTTGAACTCTTCTAGTGTGGCTGACTTTTCTAGACTCTGAAGATACACGGTGGCTAACATATTTTCTTCAGCGAGTCCTTGGCCCTATGTCTAAGGGTTATTAGGCATATGCTAAAGATATTTTATAAATATATTTCACTTTTGTCTGACCCCAGAATATTTTGTTAACCCCAAAAGGAAACCCTATACTTATCAAGGAGCCGCTCCCATCTCTCCCTTCCCTAGCTCTAGAAAACTTAGTCGGCTTACTGTCCTGCTTTCTGTTTATGGAGTCTCAGTTTTCATATAGATGAGCTCATAAAATCTGCTGCCCCTTGAGTTGTTACCAGGAGGGCAGTACTTCAGTCCTGAGAGCTGATTCCCAAGAGGAGTCAGGCTTTTGGGGTCAGAGACAGTGAGCTGGGGAGTTACCTGGGCACTTATGTGCCACATTTGAGCTTTTGGGGCTCTTGGAAGAGGGGAATACCTTGTTTGGGTCCTTGGGCAAGTTACTATCTTTTTGCCTTGGTTCCTTTTGCTCTGTAGGATAGGAACACATGTGTAATTCTGAAGATTGAGGAGGAATACAGTGGAAATAGTCAGAACAGTGCTTGCCTATGGGAGTTACTAGTGTGGATTAAGTAAGGCCTTGTTCCTGCTCAGTATTTGATGCAGGTATGTAGGCTGAGTCCATACCATTCACAAGACAATCATGGAGACCGTTCAGTTATCTTACTCCTTCCCATCTTCCATCACAGTAGGCCAGAATATCACCAGCACATCAGCATTGACAAAATTCCTTCTTCCTTCTCTGCAACTCCTCATGCCTAGGGCAGAGATTTCTGACTCTTTAACTTGGCACTGAGGTCACTCTGCATGTCTCTTGCCTTCCTCTCTGGTTTCCCTTTCAATGTTCATCCTGCTCCTCATGAGTGAATTCCCAGTTCTCCTTGGTGGTGCCTGGGTTCCCCTGTGCTGCCCCCCACTCCAGCTTTCACGTTTCTCTGTTGGGAATGGACTCCCACTCAATAGTGCCAGGCAGAACTCCATTCCCCCTTCTCTTCCCTTCCTCTGAGTTTTTCCCCTGTCATAACAGTATGAAAATCCTAAGGTCTTTCTGAGACCCATGAAATGCATGCTGGAGGTAGTGCCTCACCCATGACAAGGTCAGCCAAGCTAATGTGTGTGGGCGATGTCTGGTAACTGTTCAGTGTGTTACTATCCTCATAGCATATCAGGACCATTTGTACACATCTGCTTTCCTAACAAGGCTGCAAATTCCTTGAGGGCATCTATGCCTCTTTAACCTCTATAGAGTCCTATTTATGCCCAGCATAACATCCTACCTGGGAAAAGTTTTCCTATTATTTATGAAATTGAAATAAAATGCTATCCATCTATACAATATCAAATATGTACTATTAGATACGATAATACTTTTCTATTTCACTTACGTATGTATATAAAATCCCACTTGCCATCCAGTACTAATTGGATTTCTAAACAGTTGCTGAGAATAGCATGAACTCCTCTAATCAAATCAAAGAAGACAGTTCTCCAAAGGAGGCTCTTCCACAGCACTTACCACTCGGTTGGTGAGACAGAATTTGATTAATTCCTCCCTGATGAATGTAATTGACTTGAAAATTCACCAAAACAACATTTTTGACAATACAAAGGAGTGAAAATCTCCTTTTATTAACCTCTGGATGTCCTCCTCCCTCTTCCCTCCAGACTAACCACAGTGAGCATTAAAACAAGTCTCTCCCAGACGCAATAACTATCATTTATTGAGTGGTTGCTGTGTGCCATCTCTTCATCCAACTTCCCTCAGGTTCTACCCCATTCCTATTGTGAGGCACATGGTATTGCCCCCATGTTATAAAACAGGAAAGGGAGGCTTGGAGAAGTCAATTTATCCAAAGTCACGAGGCTTATAATTAAAACATCTACTAGCTGGAGGGTCATAACTCTGTGTTAAAGGCTTTCTCCGCATCTTCTTTCCCATTTGCACGGAGACAGCCCACCTGTACCTCTCACCATAGTTCATGGTCTACCCCCAGCATGGGGACCCAAGGGAGCTGGGGTTTTGCACCCATAGATTGTGCACTGTCAGAACAATCGCGTCACCTCTTTGAGCCTGATTTTTTTTTCAATCTGTGAATCCAAGAGCTGGTTTCAGTGATCTCCATTATTCATCCAGAACATTCTGTGATTTTTAGGAATTAAACACCAAAGCGAGGACTGGCTTTTCTGCAGGCCCCTCTCTCCTCCCGCACCTGCAGGCATATTATCTTTCATAGCACGCAGGCAGGCAGGCGGTCAAGTCACCCTGACCCAGGTACCTCCCTGCGCCTCCATATGCCTGTGGAAGCTGCCAGGCAGCTGAGGGAGAGGGAGAGTCCTGTGGGGTGTTCTGAAGAGCATGGACTTAGTGAGTTATGTAAGCCATCTATGAGCCCATCTACTTTAATGGTGCTTATACCCATTGAGCAGCAGGCAGGGCCCTGTTGTTTACAGGGCTTCCTGGAGCATAGGTTTCAGAGGGGGGTCCTGAAGGCTTATGGGTGCTCCCCGAGGGCATACACATTTATCCAGGGCTGTATCTTTTCCCTTTCTTCCTCCACCAGCTTTCCTGGCAAAGGCAAAGACGGTAGGGCTAAGTTTATCTGAGCTCTGTATGGGATGTATATACCTCTGCCATTTGTGTGTCAGGCACTGAGTCATGACTGGGTCACCTGGCACCACAGGGCAGTGAGCCCAGAATCACAACAAAGCTAATTGAGACAGACTTCGGAGTCCCACCCACCCCAGAGTTTCTGACTCCGGTCTGGGTCAGAGCCTGATATTTCCATACCTAGAGATGGGGGTCCAGGAATGATCACAGCCAGTGTGCTAGAGAGGTTCTGCAGAGATGTCTACATCCCCCTACATCACCAAACTGACACTAGACATGGAGATGTTTCTGGCCATGTTTTTAGATGGAATCTATTTACTGAAATCCTAATAAATAGAAGGAATAATTGTGTCTTATCCACATAGCATCATCATCATGGCTGTTGTGACTCAGGGTGCCCTGAGACCACCATGAGGTGGAGCCAGCCTGACTAAATTGTGCATTTTACATTCACAGACAGTTCCTTTATACCTCACTGCCTCTCTCTCCCTGGGTGACAGGTTGCTAGGACTCTCCCCTACCTAGAGCTTCAATGAAAACCTTTGCTTTTATTTTGTGTCTAGCTGTTTGGCCATGTGTGTGTCCGTGCATCATGTTCATGCAGGGCTCTGGAAGCTAGAAGAGGGCGTTGGATTCCTTAGGACTGAAGTTGTAGCCAGTCCTAGGGTGCTGGCACTCAAATATGGGTCTTCTTGAAAAGTAGCCAGTGCTCTTAACTGCTGACCCACCCCACTTTTCTAATTTAAATGTTTATACCTATAAAGATAAGGAGAATTGAACAATAAACTCAGGATTCCTATCAACTGCACTTTTAACATTACCATCTCCTTATTTCTTCACAAGTGTTCTCCAACCATCTCCAGACATCCCTGCCTCCCCTCCCAAGTATTTCCCACAACATAGGACACGTTTTTGCATAACCACAAAACCATGACCACAACTAACAGGTCCAATAAGAGTGTCTAAGTATTATTTGAATATTTAATATTCAATCCATACTCACATCTCCCAAGTTTTTTTTTAAACCATTCCAGTTGATATATGGCAAGACATATATGCACATTGTCTTCGTTGCTAAGTATTTTTCCTTTTGAAATGTTGCCTTCTGGGGGGAGTGAGATCTACAATATTCAGAATAGACCCTGCCAGGCATCCAGAACTAATGAAATGCCTTTGAAGTAGTTACAGCACCTGTGGGGTTGGGTGATTCTGGGGCAGGGGCCATGAGCTGTTTCTATTGCTTGCTCAGCAACTTTTGTTTCATTCCATTTTCTCTGGCCTGGAAAGGCAGAGAGGCTGGAAATATGACTTCTAGATCCATGAACATCTCTTGTGTGTAAATATGGATGTGTTGGAATGTATTCAGAGAGTGCTATATGGCCTGAGGGAGGAGAGACTCAGCCCCTAAGCCCTGGACAGAAGCTACCTGAGAAAGCTTGGGATCTGTGCTTTCTTTCTTCCCCACTCATTTCTTTTCTCCTCCCATTAAAAACCCTAGCTCCAGAGATGGAGTGTTGTCTTGAGTTTCAAGCTCTGAGAGCCCACATTCACCTTGTCCACTTGAGTGACCTGGTTTCTCTCCAGAAGGATGATTGACAGATAGTGATGGCTGTGCCCGCCTCCAGGCCCTGGCCTCCTGCTCATCCTTCACGTAGGTGTTTTGAACATGTTACATACTCCCTTTTAGCCTCTCCCTTCAAATCAAAGGTCCCTTGCTGCAGTCTAAATGCCACAGTGTACCCGTGGCTGGGGCTGACGTGGATTGGCAAGGGAGGCCGTCCTGCGTCACCCAGCCTCAGCTGTCCCACCATATGGCCTCTGGCATGGCACGGTGTGATGCTGCCAAGGGTAAGCCTGGCTTAGGATGGAGGCACAACGCTGCCAAGACTTTTTCTGGACAGGGACATGGTCACTAGGATGGAGTTCAGGGGGGCTTTTTACCATAGCTTCAAAGTGGAGCCACAGGAGGGCTGGTGTGGGGGGAGAGGCATAGAGTGGTCTGGGGGCTCAGGGAGCATGGGTGGATGATGGTGTCATTTCTGTCCCATGAAGTTCTCTGGAGCTGTCTTCCAAGCACTGAGGGCTGGCCACATAGACCCTCACCCTTTCATTTGTGGTCCTTGGTGTCTGGAGAGAACCAGCCCCTTAGCGTGCTATTACTTTGCTGCACCTCCTTTGGATTGGAAGGTCTTCAGAGATGGTGATGTTGGTCATCTTGTCAATTTGGTATACATGGGCACTCAATAAATGCAAGTATATTCCTGAAGCCCATAAAAGTGAGGGATAGGATGTATGTTAACAGTCAGTTAGGTTACATACATGATAAAAAGATAAATCCGAGGCAACCTTAAGAGCCACAGTAGTATATTCCCATGTTGTGGGAAATACTTGAGAGGGGAGGGTGGGGATGTCTGGAAATTACTGTAGAACACTTATGCAGAAATAGAGATAGCAATGTTAAAAATTGAGTTCAAAATTACGTTTCATTACACAGTCTCGCTGATGGTCGCTGCTCTGTTGAGAAACAGTCGTGAGCACCATGTTTCTCACATTTTCTTGTCCATATACCAACTCCTCTGACCCCTAACATTAGCTCAAACGTCTTACGGTCATTAGTAGGTCACTTTGTGATATTTCTATTGTTACCATGTCTTACCCTTGATCCAGACCTTGGGTCATCGAAGCACAGAATATGCAGGTACTATCTCTTTCCATCCTCCTGACCTCAGGAGGTCTATACAGAGTAATGGGTGCTCAAAACCAGTCACTGTGCTTGGCCATGCTTAGCGAAGACGCAGCATGGCTCTCTGAGTTCAGTGGAGGAAGAGTTTTGGTGCTGGCTTCATCAGGACAGCCTTCTAAAGGTACTTGGAATGGCAGGTTGGCCCTGCCAGCACTAGGAAGGGTGGAGGGTGGATGGGGAAGGGGGATCCAGACCAGATTTCCTGTAGAGAAGGTCGGAGAGGACTGTGAACCCTCTCTGCTGAGAACCATAATGAGGCGTGGTTAAGTAGTTTGGAACCATTAACTTCCAATTGTGTATTAGACACAGTCTCAGCTGCCAAGAACTGTGGAAGCTGACCACAGGGGAAGGTGACAGCCACAGAGGAAGGTGACAGCCACAGGGGGAGGTGAATGGGGAGTTCTTCAAATATCATGCTGCCTGTGGTCTTGGTGAACGAAGTTGGTGGGAGTGGATCAAACTAAGAAAGATAAAGGCTTGCAAAAGGGAGATCCATCCTGCTGTCTCAACTCTTGGACTTCAAAAGCTCAAGTCTGTTGGCAGCAGGTGACAGAGCAGAGAGGAAGGAGGGGATCAAGGGACAGCAAGAAAGTCCTGGGGTGATCTAAAAAGGCTGGAGAACTCAGGGTTTTAGATTTGGAAGGTAATGGCCATACAGCCCATTTAGAAGAGATTTTATTAGCACCCTAAAAAGCTGTCCATCAGCGGCCCACCTCATCTGGTCACTTCACTGCTTAGGTGTTTACCCAAGGTAAATCAAAGGAGGGACGGAGCTTTTCTCAAATCCCATCCTTTCAGCCCTCTCCTACTGTAAGGCCTCCAGACTGTTCCAGATCAGAAAACCAACTCATGTGCACTGTTACTCAATTTCTAGTTTGCCCTTCAGAATCTTCTACTGGACTGTTCCCAGCAGCTTCACTTCTATTGCTCCCAAACTGGAAACAACCCAAATGTTCTTCAGGAGAGAGTGGATAAACAGACTAGCCTAGCTACATAACGAAAAAGAGTTAGCAATACAAAGAGAAAAATAAATGTATCACCATAATTATGCTGAGTGGAAAAGGCCAGATGCCCTTTAGAAAAAGGATGTACTTATAATTCCATTAATAGAACATTCTAGAAAATGCTAACAAGTAGACCAGCAATTGCTGTGAGCCGGAGGTAGTGCGCTGGGGCACAGGGAAGGTGAGAGAGGCCTGTGAGGACCCTTGGGGTTGAAGGGCAGTTTACAACTTTGAGTAAATGGGATGTGACGATATGGTAAAACTTACCTGTGCTTGCTGTTTCAATGCACTCAGTTCATCCTGTCTTCAGGGCATTTCATGAAAGCTGCTAAAAATAATAGTGGAAGTTGGGAGATTTGACACATTTAGATTTTAAAAAGCCATTTGTGCGCTCCTTGCAGTTGCGCTTTGGCATCCTCAGGGGACTAGTTCCGTGACCTCTGAGAGGAGCAGCATTTGAGACTATGCAGATTCCTCATGTAAAGTAGAGAGACCCTTGCATAAAACAAGTGCATACTCTCCCGTATATTTAAAATCACATCCTTTCTGCTACCCATTCTGCCTTGCCTTGGGTCAAAAGCAATGGAATCAGTTGACCATGGACTGAAACCTTTGAAACCAAGAGCCCAAAAGAGATAAGTCTGCTATTTAAGTTGTCAATGCCAGGTATTCTACCACAGCGATGAAAACCTAGCTGACACAATATGGGTGAACAATGTTTTAAAAATAATTCTGAACTGCGCCTGATTGAAATTGCCAGTGTGGAACTCAACAGATACAGAGAGCCGATGACTTCACATTCCTGTTCCTAAACTGGAATGAATTTATTTCAGTGGAAATGAGAAGGGGGGCAAGGGAGTCAAACATCCTCATGGAAGCGAAGAGAACAGGAAAGGGCGCCATTCGAGCTAAGCACATGGAGGGAGCCTGCACTGAGGCTGAGCTAAGAAGAACAAGAGGCTGTGCCTCAGGGACCCGTCAGAGGATTACCAAGGGTGAGGTGTGAGAGGCTGGCCACTAAACAGAAGGAAGGACCGAAAGGCAGGCCCACCAAGCTGGGTCCACAAACAGAGAGGAGGCCAGTGTGGAGAAGGATCATGTCTGCAAGTGGGCCAGGACAAAAGACGAGGGTGGACAGGCTAGGGCCAAGAGGGACAGATGAACCTGCTGCCTATGTCCTGGATAGTGCATACAGGCATTGGGCAACATTGGGATATATCACTTAACGTTTCTGTGACTTTTTTCCCACCTGTAAAATGGGAATGATAATTATGCATACCTCATAGTAGCACAGCGATCAAGTTCCTTTCTTGGCCATACATGTGAATCTGTCAGTGCAACACCTAGAGCAGTCTTTCTTAAGATGTTCTTTGACTCCCTCCTGCACACATTTTAGGTCTTGGTTCAAATGATACCCCATGAGAGAAGCCCTTGCTGACCACAGAATTAAGAATGGAAATCTACTCACCTGCTACCGTATAGCAGAGGTGTGCGTCCCTTTATTTGTACGGGGTTCCTCAGCTTCTTTCTGCTAGAGTGACATTGGCGCTAGAGACTCCGTGATGACAAGGGTTTTGTTTAGTCTAGAACACCGCAGAGTCTCGTAGCTGCTCAGGGCATTCTTGCTGCACCTATGGGGGATCATGGGGCATTCCTTGGCCTTGATCTCCTTCTATTTACAGCACAGAGATCTTGGACCTGAAAGTCCTGGGTCTTGTGGGGGTAGTCAGGGTGTGACATGATGAAGCGAGACTGGTTGTTGGTATTAGATCTCACAAGATGGGGAGTGGAAAGAGATCCTAAGACAAGAGAGAAGGAGTAGCCAGGGCCATGGCCATGGCCGTGGCTGTGGCAATGCCTGGTGGAACCTTAGGAGATATGACGACAAATGAGAACGGATTAATTCTGTATGCAGGATAGTTCCCGAAGGACAAGAGTTTAAGATCTTGTAGTTGGCCCAGTGAGGAGTATTATGGGGTTCTAAAGGAGAGGCTAGTTTTGTTTCATGTTGTATTTCTGATCTATGCCAATGTTTTAGGCCATTTTCCATTTTTGTGACAAAATATCTGAGATCAAATAATGTACAAGGGACGCAAGCTCATCCAGCTTAAAGTGTGGGGACTGGAAAGTCCAAGAGCATTTTACACAGCACCATCATCTGCTTAGCTTCTGGTGAGGGCCTGCTTGTTGCCTGTGAACATGACTGGGACGTTTTGTGGTGAGGTAGCAAATGGTGTTCTCCTTCTCTAAATCTTTTAAAGCTGTTAATGCCAACATATGAATCAACTCTCAAACATCGTCTAATCCTAATTACACCCTGAAGATCCAAGGTCAGGAAACCGTGACCACCCTTGGGGATGCCATTGCTAATGCATTGGTGGGGTTACATTTAAATCTGCACCCTCCCAGTTCTTGACAAGAGAGCACAGTGGCTTTATTGAGATATAAGTCACTTGGCACAGATTCCACCCATATCAAGTGTGCAGTTCAATGGCTTTAAAAGCAGTTACATTTACATTACTGTTACCCCAGTGCATAGGACACATTCATTGAATCAAGGAGGAGCCTACACCCATTAGCGCATCACTCATCTCTCCCACCCTTCGTCACCTGCTAACCCAGCTTTCTGCCCATTCCTTGATCTTCTACAGGAATGAAATCATACTTGGTGATGATGTCTGGTGTCTTCTGCTTGGTATGTTGTCCTTACATCCACATCGTCATGTGTGTGTGTCAGGAGAGCACAGATCCTTTTTGCAAGTGTGCCATATCTTGCTCTAGTGAATGTAGTGCACTCTAGTTATCAGTTCATTAGCCTCTGGATAATGATTTTCTCGGGCCATTTTGAATAAGTGTGCTGTGAATGTCCACATGTAAATTTGTGTCCTTCAAAGCTCATGTTTTTTCAGACTTGACACATGCTGTGCCTGTTGCTGAAACGAGAAAGCGGTGTATTCTCTTTAGTTGATGCTATGTTTGAATAGGACTTTCCCAAGCTCTCCTCTCTGCCGCAGGGCATTGTACTTTCTCTGTGCCCCTACCCCATGTTTTAAATCCCTGTTCTACACACATGTAGGAAGAAAACACAATGGTGCAAGGCAGTGCTGAATTGTGGCAAATGAGTTGGATGTAGGGTCATCATGGGATCATTGTTTAATGTCAAAGCAATTCCACCGTGGAAGGCAACCAACTCCAGGTTCTGTGCAGAGGGAGCACATACGCTGAGGGGGTGGAGCCTGCAAGAGAAGCTGACACTTGTGTCAGAAGAGGAGCCAGCCACATGGCTCTGATTTATCCATGTCAGTAGAGGGCTGGGAAGATCTGGGGGAGGGGCTGGTTTGTGTCTTGAGGCTGCCTGTAACTGCCTAGCCTTGGGGACACTTGGTCGGCCCTCCTCTTGAGCTACTGAGGGAATGGTGATCCCCCAGTCTGGGCAGCAGCACTGCCTCTTCGAGGCTCTTTCTTTTCATCTAAAATGTCTGCTTTGGTTCAAGCACAGAGGTGCCTTGGCTATCATCTCGGGAGTCAGACAGAAAGAGCTAGTTGGGCTGGTGAATAATCTGTAGAGGCCTCTGTGAGGATCATCTGTGCTCCTTGAGAGCTTCCAAGAGGAAGGGAAGGGTTTCTTTGGAAAGTCCTGGGTTAGTTCTGGTCTGAGGCCATCTAGCAAGCACCTGCTACTCTTTGAGTCTCTACAGTGTGACTTAGATCTTTTGGAGGTGCTGAAAGCAGCCCTGCATCCAATTAGGAGGAGAAATACCTGTGTGTGGGATGAGCTGCAGACACTGGCATCAGAGGAGGGGCCAGGGTGATCCAGGAAGGTTTCCTAGAGGAAACTGATGTGAAATAGAATGTTTTTCTTTTATGTAGGCCTTGGCTTCCTCTGTCTAAGGCAGGCTGCACCCTGCTGCAAGTCACTGAGTGCATTCAAGACAGTACGTGTACATAGGAAGTGGAGCTACAGAAAGAGTGAGAAAAGGCAGCTGGTATCCTGGCCTCGTCCGACCCTGGAGATCGTCTGCATGTGTTGGCAGTGGGGTGAAGTGAGATCCAAGCTTACTTCACAGACCACTTCATAAGGGGAAGGTCTCCTCCTGAGGAGAGCCAGAGTGACCTTCTCCAACAGTCGTTCTCGTGTGTGCGAGTTGACTTAAAGGACTCACATCAGCAACAGAGGCCATGGGAGGCAGAGAAAGCCTGACACGGGGGTTGGCACACTGAAACTAATTCACATGGTTGCCAAGCTGGTTAGGCCTGGAACCTGGGGGCTCTGGCTTGATGGGGCATGAACCAGAGCATTTGCTAGAAGAGCAGACAGGAGGCACATTCCTGATGGAATAGGAGAGGAAGCTCTCTCAACACACAGTCATAATGACATTATACCTATGTAAAGCACATGGTTCCCTGTCCTGGGCTCTGTCATTCCCATGTCTGGATAGCGAATGTGGTGCTGATGCTGAGTGTCTTGATGTTCAAGAGCAAAACACAAACAATAAAACCAATGAAATTAATTCTTGTCTCTGAGAACTTTGAAAGCTATTTGAAGTCTTATGTTTTCTCAAAGAGTAATCAAAATACAGAAAAGACTCCATGCCAGTAGGTGGCTTTGCATTAGTCCTTGTACTGATAACTGTCACTTACAGAGCTGACAGCATTTACTCTGTTCCCAAGTGTTTTCTCAACTTGATAGCTATGTCGTTCTCATGACTTCTGGAAGCATGTGCTGTTTCCTAAACTTTGTCACAGGGTCTAGGGTGATGTCAATATATTCTAAAGCCTAGTATATTCTACAAGTCTGAGGAAGACTCTAGCCCAGTCTCTCCTCTTGCTGTGTCTGGCTCCTCTCTTCTCTCATCCCTCCTTGATGGTTGGGATGTTGTGCCAAACTTCCTTTGGCTTCCGGCAAGCCCCTGGCTGCTTGTGTGAGATAAGTACCCCCCCTGTCTGATTTCAAACCTTCCCTGCTGGGCTTCACCGTGTTCTGTTCCCAGGGTCGTGGCTTTTGTAACCTTTCTCCTTCAGCTGGTGCTGCCTACAACCCATTAGTCCTTTCCAAGAATCATAAAAGCTGAGTCCAGGTCTCCTTGTTTGTAAAGCCTGCCTTCAGGACCACCCAGCAAGTTCCTGGTTCCCATCTGAGAGTCTGCACATTAGGCACCAGGGAGAGTCAAGGCTTGCTGGGCTTCTCCCGTGCCAGCTGACCTCTCAACCTGGGTCCTTCGGTTGGTATGCTCTGCATAGCTACACTCCTGGGGAGTAGCTGCCAGATACCATTGTGTTTTGCCATACCAAAAATACTGTGAAAACATAGTAAGTCTCATCAAAGAGGACAAGGAGGAGGGAGAGGGGAAGGGGAAGGAAGGAAAAGAAGAGGAGGAAGAGGAGGGGGGAAGAGGAGGAAGAGGAGGGGGAAGAGGAGGAAGAAAAGGAGAGAGAGAAGAGGGAGGAAGAGGAAGGTTTGGGCTTCCCATTACCTCTGGCCACTAGGGTCGGTCTACATCTATCTCCATTGGAAGAGACTGTGTACTCTGGGGACACTGCCAAATTGGCCCCACTGTGCTGGAAAAGATGGTGACCAACTGAATGAGGTTCAGATTTACACCCAAACTTCAGCTTTTGTTCCCATTCAGTTCAACTGTTTTTGCTTCCAACTGACCTTTGTCACTCGGGAATAGGGTTTGTAGATCTGGGTGGCTTCAAAGTTAAATTCCCATGGGCTTGGAGGGAATTCCACTGTTCTACACTAGGGCTCCCTTTTATTCTTTGATGCTTTTAAAGCTCAAACTTATGCCTTGCTGTGCCTTGGACCTGCAAAGGGAAGGAGGGAGCTCTGGGAGACCCACTGTGTGTGCTTGTGCCCTTGGCCATCACACCTAGAGTGCAGGGAGAGTTCCATTTCTTCCATCTATCAGATGGGTGCCACCCATAGAGCCATCATGTGATGCCAGGCCCTGTGCTGAGCAATTATGGAGAATATTT
>JADRCD010171921.1:0-17706 GCA_019843815.1 Montemys delectorum
ACATATACATATACATATACATATACATATACATATACATATACATAGAAATACATGCACACAGGCGATTAGTAACGAGTAGTTGTGCTTCTTTAAATCACAACCCTGAGGAGGTGTGGAGGCAGTCGTACTCCTCAGGCTCCCTGACCAATAGTCAGCTCAGCCTATCTGTCAAAGCCTGGGATAGGGAGAGACCTTGTCTCAAAAAGATTAGATAGATTGTACCTGAGGACCAAGAAACACCCTTAAGTTATCCTCTGACATCCACATGCACAAGAACCAACATATCCATGACTTTGTGTATATAGAGAGGCCCTAACTTACATATTACAGAATTATTATACAGGTGACACATATAATGTTTCCTAAGAGAAATCCAAATGGCAGATGTAAGGGTCCCTAGCACACGGTTCAGCACTTGCTGGCCCATACTAATTTATATGTATACTAATTTATTTCAGAAGTTGGCTGCTGAATCACCAGGACAGCTTATGTCATACCCACACGGGAGAAATGCACCTAATTTGTATTTAAAAGTCTTTGAAATACTCAAGCAGTTGGTTTATTTTTTTTTCTGACAGTATCCTATATTTTGTGTTTCCTCCTATTTGCTGTGAAACAGAAGGCAATTTGTTTTGAACTCTGTGCTCCAAACTGGTGGCTTAATTAAGCAAGTTTATTGACTGTCTCTGAGGCTCTGGTTAAAGACTGGCAAACACGTTGTGCCTGTATTAGTGTTTCTAAGTAAATAAATGGAAGAGGCAGGTTTCCCACCCAGCTCATCCCCCATTTCTCCTCCCAAACTCATTCTTGCTCTGCTACATCTCACTTATAATCTGTTAATTAAATCACTTCACTCTGCTTTATATAATTTTTAATTTAGCATTCATTTTCAACTTAGCTTTTGGCTTCATTTACTGATAATAAACAGAGTTGCATACAACACATGTCCCAGCAAAACACCCAGACACACACATACAGATGCCAATAATTTTTTTTCCAGCCTGCCAGGAACATTAAAATTAAAGGCAGCATCTCCCCTCACCCTTTCCATTACCAAACGTGCACCCTGTTTGAATAATACATTCTCTCTGACCGTCTGCATTTGGCTAATGTGTAAAAATTATGGGCAGCATGTCGCTCATACCTATTTGAAAATTCATGTTTTTTTTTTTCCACACACAGTCTATCGGATGGCCACTCACGTCTTTCTTTATTATTATTGTTTTTTGAGGTATGGCCTCCTGTACCCTGTGTACCCTGTCGTGAACTTGTTGAGGGTGGTGACCTTGTACTCTTGATCCACTAACTTCTGCCTCTCTAGGATTATAGGTGTGTAACACTGTGCCTGCTTTATGCACTCCTGTGGATGGAACCCAGGGTTTCATAAGTAGTACCAAGCACTTTACTAGCTGAGCTCCAGTCCAGCTTTCCTCAGCCTTCTCAGCTTAAGCCTCCATGCACCACTAAGAAGCGTTGATCTGATATCTTGGTTCTGTATCCTTGACTCTGCCCGTGTGGGAGCGGGGGGGAGAGGTTTTCTAGAATTCAAAAGAATATTTTTTTTTTCAGAGAGGGTGTCATGTTCCCCAGGCTATCCTCCAAATCCTCATGTAGACAAGGATGTCCTTAACCTTGTAATGCTCCTGCTTCCACCACCTTAGTGCTGGGATTTGGGGGCACACACCCCCACTAACAGGCCATTCAGTGCTAGGTTTCATGACGGGCAAGTGCTCTAACTTGATCTGTGTCCCCAGTCCCTCTCCCCACCCACATACTTTTTAAAGACCTAGTCTCTTTGTAACCCAGCAGAGCCTGAATTTCACCCTGCAACTGGGCTGCCCTGAAACTTACATTAATCTTCGCACTTACTGAAGCTCTTTGCCTCATGGGTGCAAGCAATGAAGGCTTTCTAGAATTCCTGCTCTGTAAGTTTATAGCCATGTGTAAACTCTGCTAAGGTTTTTTTGTTTTTTTTTTTAGCTTATCTTTTTTTAGAAGTAGAGTGAATTTCAAGTATATGAATTCCCTGACGTAACAGGGAGGGAAGAGAGTTTTCAAGAATCTTTGTGCCATGCAGCTGCTGTCTTCTGAACGACGTTAACTGGGAACTGACGTCTCTGGTTTGTTCCCGTGTCTCTCTTGATGTAAGCAGGAAAAGTTGCTGCTGTGACATTTTCATGAACATCGATCTTTTGTGATCTGAAATCTTTTCCTAACACTTGTCTACATTTTGCCATACCCTTCTGACTTCCTGCCAGTGAATCAGCTAAAGTCATATGGCTTGTGATTTTTGTTAGGCAGTGTGTAGGTGTGAATGGTGATATTTTTGACCAAAAAAAATGTGGTCTCATCCCTTATCCTAGCTGCAGCCATCCATGTGAACTAGCCTAGAATCATCTGATGAAATTTCAATTCAAGGCCTGCACATATCAGATTAGCCTGTGAGCATGTTTGTAGAGGATTGTCTTGATTGTTACTTGATACAGGAAGGCCTAGTTTATTGTGGACATCAACATTCCCTAGGTATGTGATCCTGGGTTTCATAGGAAAGCTAAGTGAGCATGAGTATATGATCAAGGGAGCAGGCAGGTTTCCTTTTTGAGTCCCTGCTTGAGTTCCTGCTCTGAATTTTTTAGGATGATATGATGTGACTAGAAAGTATAAGTAAATGTAAACCAAATAAGCCTTTCCCCGGCCAGTTGTTTTTGTTTGCGTATTTTCTATATACTATATTTTCTATATAGCATACCAAATTTCAGAGGATAGCTGGTACTTTAGTAAATACAAGGTTGTGGCATATGAAGAGACATTGTGTACAGAGTCCTGTGTCCATAATGCAAATACTTGTTAGGATATCTCATGTAGGGGATTTCATGAGGCTAGCAGGATGTGAATGTTAGATTTTTTATTCTTCAGGCAGTGAAGAATGTAGGATTTTAGGTAATGACTGACTCAGTGGATTTAATGTACTTGAAAAACATTACCATGTCGAAAATGGTGGTCGAATATATACATTATACAAGGGAAATACTGGCAACCTGGTTAACCAAAGTAGGTAGCAGTTCTGGAGACATTGGAGGGTGGACTATTTGACAGCCTTTTGTAGGTAAATGGACAGGACTTTTGATCAGTTGAACCTAGGTAAAAGGGAAACATCAGGTGTAATGGGTCATGTGGTTTCTGGCTTGAGCAGTTGTGTAAACGGTAGTAATTTTTCAATTTGAAGGTGATGAAATACTTCTCATACCTACCTTGTGATTGTGATCTCAGAGTCAAGGTCAGAGGTCATAGCTCATGAAACACATGGCAGTAAGAGTCTTCTGTATGACAGGTCTTCTATTTCATGTGGAAAAAAAAATGAAAATGGGATTTTGTCATAGATTCTTTTTTTTTTTAAAAGATTTATTTTTATTTATTTTATGAGTACATTGTAGCTATATAGATGGTCATGAGCCATCATGTGTGTGGCTGCTGTTGATCTCAGGACCTCCGGCCCTGCTCGCTCCAGCCCCGCTCGCTCTGGCGTAATTCACTGTAGCTGTCTTTGGACGCACCAGAAGAGGGCGTCCTAATCTCGTTACGGGTGGTTGTGAGCCACTATGTGGTTGCTGGGATCCGAACTCAGTACCTTCCCAAGAGCAGTCAGTGCTCTTACCCACTGAGCCATCTCGCCAGCCCCTTGTCATAGATTCTTTAATCTCTCCACCTGCCCAGCACTCTTAGTAAAAACTGGCAGGATTGTCCATTGAAAATTTGACAAATTGCAAAATCATTTCAGAATTTGTATACTTTTTATCACCTCCCACCTTTTTATATAATTTAGTGTGTGTGTGTGTGTGTGTGTGCGTGTACGTGTGCGTGTGCGTGTGCGTGTGCGTGTGTGTGTGTGTGTGTGTGTGTGATGGAAATTTGTATGCATAAAGTCTAGAGGGCTACTTACAGAAGTCAGTTCTCTTTTTCCCACAAGTGGGCACCTGAGATTGGAGTCACTGGGTGTGGCAGCAAATGCCTTTACACACCAAGGCATCTTTGCAGCTCACTTCTTTGCTTTTCAATGCTA
Organism: Montemys delectorum; assembly: GCA_019843815.1. Classification (NCBI taxonomy): domain Eukaryota; kingdom Metazoa; phylum Chordata; class Mammalia; order Rodentia; family Muridae; genus Montemys; species Montemys delectorum. The sequence continues at coordinate 4,064 of JADRCD010171921.1, forward strand.
GTGTTGTATTCTATGCTTAAAAGAGTGTTGTAGGGTTTTCTGTATCAGTATGTTGTAACTCTTTATGTTTAATCTGGACAGTACTGGGATAAATGTGTAAGTCCTTATTGCTGTAAGACTGGACTGAAGTCACAGCCTTGCCACTTGACTAGTGATGGATGTGTTTCTTTTTAAGCAAATGAGCTGTGGCAGACATTCTTGGCACCCACTCATTCCCAGCCTTTCCATTTCAGTTCACACTGGTCCTTTCTCCACCTGACTGTCCCCATATTCATTTATCTCCACGGTTTCTCTTGTCATTGAATTCTGCTTTTCCAAAGGGGTAATAGCAATAAGGAGGAATTAACTGTTATTTGGACAGTCCTTAGACAGTGAATATTATGAATTGCTTCTTCACACCCTGGGTAATTGTATTCTGGAGTGTGCATTTTAACTGCCTTTTAAACTCTATTTGCCTGTGGTGCTACTTGACCCTCATTCTATTTTTGTACTTTTCTTAGTATATGCATAAACTTCTCAAAAGTCAGCTTTGGGGATATCCTACGCTCTGTTTTTCTTTATCTTTGGTAAGACTGTTTGGCTAGATAGTCATTTCTCTACTGCACATGTCTGCTATGACCCCTAATCATGTATGACTCCCAACGAGCATCTGTCGTTTAACAAAAAAGCCTTGCTAGAGTCTACATTGGGCTGTGTGTCTCAAACTATTAATTGTGGGAGTGTATCAGTTAGCCTCAGTGTATGTGTTTCATTGGGATGGTGTCTGTATCACAAAACTAGGCTAACATCTGTTTCCTAAATAAAAAAAGCCTTTTCTCAATTCCTCCATATTTCAGATTTCACCTTTGTATATGTTAGTGGCGACATCATTGCATTATTCTTATTCTTTAAGGTACAATCATTGTATCCCCTTTTGTACACTCTCATAATATATCCTGGCACTAAAACTATTTTGGGGAATGAGATTTCATTTTTTTTTTCTGTAAATTATGGCTAGTTTCCTTTTTATTTTCTTTCTTTTAAATTTGCTTATATTTCTTTTTCTTGTTACCAACACTATTTGGGAATATTAATCTGAAGTTTTATTTGCCATGGTAGCTTTTATTAATGATGAAAAATATTTTCTCAGCACTTAAAATGAAACAAAGAGAGAAAAACAAGTTGATGGAAGACAGTTTTGTACTGTTTGTCTCTTCAGCATTTCTAGATATATGTTTATATTAGCCAAGGGCTCAAGTTACCCAGGATTTTCTGCTATCTACATTCTCTCTCAGTGCACTGACCTGGAAATTAATACTGCATCTAGGCAAAGTGGCAGAAAAAAATAACTGAGAAGTTTGGAAGAGAGTTACAGTCTGGTGCTCATGGTTGAATGGAACACACTATTCATTAATAGCTTACTTTTCTTATCTGCAAGGACTAGAGATGGAAATATGTACTTACTAGACTCCCTTGCAGCTAGAATTCTGTGTATCATTTAAATGTATTTGTTAGAGGTTTTTTTTTTCTCATTTTGTTTCTCATTTTGTTATTTGTTTCATTATGATCCAAACAGCATGTTACCAGGTAGTCCAGGCTATCCTGTATCTCACTAAGTGGCTCTGAAAATAGCCTATAACCCAGGATCCTTTTGTATTAAACCCCTAACTGCCTGGATTACATATGATTGTTATCATAGTAGGCTGTGAAACTTGGGATAATAAAAATGAGGTAGACGTCATGCATCTTTAGCATGAATTGTTTCCTTCTTTTGTTTGTTTGCTTTTATTTTCCTGACATACCAAATTGTGATTTTTGTCGTTGTTGTTCAGTGGAAAGGGCTTTTAGTTTTTCAACTATCTTCTTTCTGGACATCAAAGGACCTGTGCTTTTATCCTGTATAGGATCATAGTGAACCCTAGTCGATTCTGTAGCCCAGCCATAGAGAATACCCAACTTTATGTATCCCCACTGCTTCCTAACCATACATAGTTTATGAGTTATTTCTTTGTTACTATGATAAAAGCTAAGTTTGTTTGTTTTGTTTTGGTTTGGTTTTGTTTGGTTAGTTTTTGTTTTTGTTTGCTTATGGTTCCAGAGTGATAGGGTCCTTAATGATGGGATAGATTTGGCAGTAGGAGCAGAAAGCACAGAGGGTCCATAACCTCTGCAAATAGTGCCACTGACTGGGGACTGAATGTTTTAAATACATAAGCCTAAGGGTCACATTTCTCATTCAAAGCACAACACAAAGCTACAATATAACAGATTCTTTTAAGGTAATCTTGTGGCTAGCATCGCCAGTGGTGTGTTTTCAGACTTATAAAATTAAATTCAAGTTTATGTAATTATGAACTGTGATGCTAGTTCTAGTAAACAATTAACTAGTGAGCATTTTGTGCTCCATACATAGATGATTCTCATACAGAGGTGGCAGAGAAAAGAATAGGAAGTACAGGATATTATCACAGTATACACTTTAAAATATGAGTTCTAGAATCTTCCATGTGAATAGTCATTATGGGTGACTTTATATGACTGAAACCTGAGAATAGAAACTCAAAGGTAATAGCAAATATATAGGTGTTCTATAACATGATAAGTTACTAAATATTTTTCACAAATTAAAATGTTATGCTTTGATTAAAAATCAGAACTCATACCTCAATGGCAGTGAGAGATCTTTTATTCTAGAGCCAAATATGAGTTGTCAAGGTCTGGGAACACAGATTTGATTACCCCAAATTCCATGTTCCACCATCAATAATTCACAACTTCCTATAACTCGTGCGGCACGGGATCAAGTGTCCTGTCTGCCTTTTGCTAGCACCTGCACGTATGTGTACCTACATACAGATAAACACATATTAAGGTAATTAAAAAAATAAAGCTCTTTTAAAGACGAAAATGAAAAGTGTACAGAGCATGAGGAATGACATCGAAATTAACCTGTGTATATATAGTTCCTAGGTATGTGCTGAGTTGGTCTTGTAGCTTCACTGTACCTCTCCACCTGCATTTTTCCTAACTTGTGATGTCAGCAAGGGGTATTTTCTTCTCCCCCTGCTATAGAACCTCAACTTCTCAATGCAGAGAAGCAAGATAACGTCTCTAACCTTTGGTTTTCAAACTCAAAGGATAGCCCCGTGATTGAGTCCTTTTATAATATGGTTTTTTAAAAAGCAGAAAATCTGATTTGCTGGGGCCCAGGCATACAACTGAAGGTACTGTGGAGTAAGCCAGGTCCCTGCCCTCAGGGTCTCTAATCAGCCACCGAGGCATGCATTACCACTTCCTGTTTTCCATTCATTATGATAATTTCCCACAAAGTCCCAGCCCCACCCCCACCAATTATTTTTGTCTCAACCTTCTAATTACAACATTATATGACCATTCAGCCTGGTACTAATTAAATCATTACTTAATTCACAAAGTGTGTGATAATGCTGATGCTTGTTGTCAGCTGAAATTACAGCATGGCGCCTTGTTTTCTTTACTTTCTGAAGAGATGGGAAGGAACAAAAAGGTTGTTCCTCTATCCAAGGCCTCAAAGTACCCTTCTGGTAGCTAGTTGACCACCTTCTAGACCATACCCTTCTCTGAAGAAAGAAAAGCAATGGGAGGCGTGGCATTTTGACTAAGCCAGAAAGAGCTCGCTCAAATGAGACAGAACAGGATTTATTCTGGAGCCAAATATGAGTAAGCATTGCTCAGTTCTCCCCAATAAGCATGTTCCAGTGAAGTAGCAATTTCATGAAAAGAACAAAGAAAGTCTTATAACACTACACTTTGGGGGCTGGAGGAGGTTTCTAGTTTATATTGGTCTTACAAAGATCTCAGGTTATGTTCTCAGCAGCCACGTAGGGAGGCTCACAACCATCTGTAACTCCAGCTCTGTGGCAATCCAAAGCCTCTAACCTCCACGGACATCAGTACTCAGGTCCACATCCACTGACACATACACTAACACACACACACGTACACGTAATTTGAAAAATAAGAAATTCTAAAATCATACTTTTCAAATCTTGGTGGCAAACACTGTGTAGGAAAGCAGGGAAGACTGGGGTCTCACATGCATTCTAAGCCCTTTGATTTGGCAGCTTGGGTCTCATTGTACACAGCAAAAGATTTACCCAGTGGTCACAAAGGTGTTGGACACAGACAGAGAAGAGCAATAAATGGCCTTCAAAGGGACTAATGATGGCTCAAGATAATTTGGGTCAGGACTTGCAGCCTTCTCCTCCTGCCCCTCACTGAAGCTGTAATCAGTTCTCCAGCCTTTGTGGTGAGAGCTGCTTTCCAGGAAGTCTCATGCCTGAAAGTGCACCCCTGAGACAAGAAACTATAGTTTCAACTTTTTCTTGAAAATACATTTTTTTAAAAAAAATTAAATTTCACAGTTCCATTTTCTCCCATATTTTCTTGTCATTTTGTTCTTCATTTTCTATTATTTTTTTAACATACTAAAATGGTAACTTGTCTCTTTTCTTGTTTTTAAAACAGATTTGTTTTCCGCTCAATTAGACTTGTGATCCCAGGAACACAAAGTAGTGTTTTCTCCCCTTCTGGAGACAGACACAGTGTGATGGGCAAATTGTCAGGATTAATTATACCAAATGAGGGAATAAGCTCTAACAGAAAGCATCTCTCTCTTTGCTAGTGATACTTTTTTTTTTTTTTTTTTTTTTAAAGATACAATGAACATCATGCACGTTGATGGCAGGGTGAAATTGACAAGTGGCCCTGTGCCATGAGTTTTATTTTTTAATTGCTAGTCAACTAATTAGCCAGAACAACATGTTATATAATGCACAAAACTGTCGCTCATGCTCTCTCCGATAAAATATGAGATATATGGTGTGGAAAAGTTCTTAAGTGTTAGCCAAGCTGAGACAGGAGTGGGTCAGGGAATGTAAAACTGTGAGGTCCAAGCTCTGAGTCCAGGAACTGAGGAGGGTCATGGAAACCAGGAGGTTGAAGAGAGTTGAAGAAATTGTACGTGGATAAGACATATTTTATTCACCAGCACACAGACAGATGCTAGCAAGCACCTAGACACATGCTAACACGGACTGTCCACACATAGGCACGTACACAGGATGTCACAGACCTTGATGGGCGCACATTGACCCATATAAATTGTCAGGCAAAGGTACTAGGCTCCAACCTCCAAGGCTGTATTCATATGGAATGCACAAAAGTAGCTTTTTGCCAGGAGTAGGGATGTATCTGATTGTATCATTGCTTGCTTTAAGTTTCCTGGACATCTAGTGTTAGCCGTTTTGTGATAACTCATAGGGCCCTGGATGTTCAGTGCTAGCCATCTTGGTCCCTGGCAGATCCATACCACTGCTGTGTTGCCTGAACATAGCTATCAATACGGTCGTCTGGCGCCTTCAAAAACTCTTTCACTCCGTAGAGTAGAGTAAATGACGCCCTCTTCCCGCATGGAATATTGTATTTATTATAACTTTTTTTTTTGTTTTTGACATTTAAATAGAAACCAGTGGCAAACATTAGACAATGTAAAACTTGAAAATAGCATCTATCCTTAGTGTTCCATAGGAGTACGGTGGTACCCACCTGTAATCCTGGTAATCGAGATGTGGAGGATCAGATGTTCTGGGGCATTCTTAGGTCCTTACTGAGTTTGAGATGAGCCTTCATCAAGCAACAACAAGAGACAGAGAAGTATGCCCTTATACAAACATTGTTATAGATTCTAAAATCCACATGTAATTGGCTGCTTACTCATCAACAGTGTTGCTTGTAGACAACAAGCACTAAAGCATCAGACACACTGATCAACACACAAGCTTTCTTAATTACTGTTTCTGTGGCTGTGATGAAAAACTATGACCCAATCAACCTGGGGAGAAAAGTTTTTATTTGGCTAATGCTTCCACATTGTAGTCCGTCACTGAAGGAAATCAGGACAGGAACTCAACCCCGGAAGGAACCTGGAGGTAGAAGCCAGTATAAAAGCCATGGAGTAGTGTTGCTTACTGGCTTGCTCCTCATGGCTTGTTCAGCCTTCTTATAGAATGAAGAACCACCAGTCCAGATGTTACCACCAAAAATGGGCTGGACTCTCTCCTATCAATTACTGATTAGGAAAATGCCCTACAGCTTTGATATTATGGAGACATTTTCTCAGTTGAGGTTCCCTCCTTTCATATTACTTTTATCTTCTGTCAAGTTAACATAAAACTAGCCAGCACAATTGACCTCTTGTTAATTTGACACAGGAATATACCACTGTTAAGCCCATAACCTTCCTTTTCTTGTTCATCCACAAGATCACACACAAATATCAAAATTATAATAAAAACATTCCAAATATTGTAAATCCCAAAGTCCTTAAAAATTCAAACACTGAAAAATTCAGTCTCTTAAACATATTACATCTCTTAAAATCTAAAGTCTTTGTAAAGTTCTCAAATCTATTTAAAAGTTCAATCTCAACTGTAGGCACCTGAAAAATTAAAAAAATGAATTAAATACATTCTTTCTTCAAGAGAAAAGAACCAACGGCACAGTCACAATCAAAGTAAAGAAAACCAAACTCCAGCTGTATAAGTGACTCAATATCTAATATCTGGGATCCACACAGCACCTTCTCCACTCCTCCAGGACCCTTGGGTCAGTTGTCTGACTCTGCCCTTACAGCACACACACCCAGTCTGCCAGGCTCAGGTCAGTTCCACTGCACACAGGCTGCTATCCTTGTTGATCATCCCATAGTACTGGCATCTTCAAAATGCTGAGCTTTCTTAATGCAGCTGTGTTGATGCAGAGGCCATGGAGGAGTGCTGTTCATTGGCTTGCTCGGCTTTCTTGCTCTTACTTTCTATAGAATCCAGGACCAACAAACCCAGGAATGGCACCACCTACAATGGGCTTAGCCCTCCCCCACCAATCACTAATTAAGAAAATGCCCTACGACTTGATCTATGGAGCCATTTTCTCAATTGAGGTTCCCTCCTTTCAGAGAACTCTAGCTTGGGTCAGGTTGGCATACCACTAGCCAGCACAGAAGCAACGCATTTAGGCAAGATTATGATACTTTAAATTATTTCTTTGATAAAAATAATTCTATGGTGGCTTTTTCTGCTCCCTTTTCTTCTCAAATTCTTAACCAATGTTACATGGCCATGTTCATGTCATTTCTTTTCTCATCTTGGTTCAGGACTTGTATTGGTCATAGTGCTGGGTTTTCCACTTGTAATTCATGATTAAACTGTCTAACAAAACCCTACAGTGGGCAAACACTATTAAAAATCCCTCTCAGACCTCTGCAGATTGCTTAGAGAACTATAAATACCAGAAGAACTAGAAATATTCTAATGAATTCGAGTAGGACTAGTCAAAGCAACCTCTTTATCAAATTTTACATGTAAATGTCTGTTCACCCGTGTCATGGCTTAGCATTTGTGTACTTTATTAAAAGCTAATCTGCTTCTCGTATGATTGTCAACTTTTGTTCAGAAGGGAATCAGATCTCATAGAGAATTTCCAGTTCTTTGGAGAGCCTCATGCTACAGAATAATTTTCTTAATATCCTTTCTTCTGTATTCAAGCTACTTTCAAATAAAGTAACTCGTTCCACAAAGGGATTTAACTGGGTTACCTTGGTTCAGTTGAAGGATGACTTGGTCCATTCATTCTGCTTTCAGATCTTTGCTTTAAAGAGACACAGCTTTCATTTCTTCCTAATAATGCTTAGTAAAAGCCTGCTCTAGAGCTGGGTGCTAAGCTTGTGATATTCATTATTTTGTCAATATCTTGAAACAGTGCTGTCTTAGGGTTTTACTGCTGTGAGCAGACACCATGACCAACATAACTCTTATAAAGAACAACATTGAATTGGGGCTGACTTACAGGTTCAGAGGTTTAATCCATTATCATCAAGGCAAGAGCATGGTAGCATCCAGACAGGCATGGTTCAGAAGGAGCTAAGATGTCTACATCTTCACCTGAAGGCTGCTAGCACAATACTGGCTTCCAGACAGCTAGGACTAGGGTATTAAAGCCCAGACCCACAGTGACACTCGAACAAGACCACACCTTCTAATAGTGCCACTCCTTGGACCAAACATATATAAACCATCACAAATGCCATCAACTTTCTGGGTATGGGGCTCTGTGTTTTTCACAGTGCTGTAGGCATGAGAAGAAGGACCCTGCACAAGTCCCAGAAGAGAAATTGTGGTGAAATGAATTTAAGTTTTTTACAGAGTAGTGGGCACTCGGATAAAATGCCTGAAGTACTGTATTGTGGTGGGGTTGAGATTGGAGCTAGCTCAGTGTCAGAGCACATACCTAGTGAAGGCCTATGTGTAATTCCCAGCATGAGGAGCAAAGGTATTGTTATGAACGAGGCTGCCATGAAGAATTTAACTGCCCTTAACATATCCAACAATCTTTATGAAATTACATTTTGATGAATTAATTATCTTGAAATAGGAAGTCAAACCAGAAAGCTGAGTGAAGATCCCTTCTGTAGTCTGTGCTATGTTTAAAAAGCAGAAATAATCGTTCTGTATAATTGTGATTATAATAAGTAGAAACAAGAGCTCTTACATTTGGGCTAGAGCAATAATACTACCAACGTCTATGCTACTATTTAGTGATTTTGTTTTGTTATAAATGTACAGTTGTAGAACCACTACTGTAGTCCCTGACAGAACGTCAGCACCACTGCACATGGGTTCCATCAGCATTCCTTCCCTTTCACCACCTTCTTACTTTAGCAGTAGATTTTACAATATTTACAGTATTTTTACATTTTTCCCATGTGATTTGCTCATTGATTCCTCAATAACTAGAAACCCTTTGATACATTCCAAAGTAATTTTGAGTTTCCCAAGTTTCCTGTTGCTGTTAGTTTACAATTTAATTAGAAATACAGAGGGAAAAAATCTGTGTTCATTTAGGTCTATTGATACTTCCTGGCATAGTAGCAGTTGATCTACGCCTCATGATGAAAAAGGAACATCTGTGTTCATTTCTAGCCAAGTATTCCGATAGTCTAGTCAGTTCAGGTGACTGAGTTGCTCATGGATACTCCACAGTCTGGACCATTTATTTGTTTTATATTCTGTGGCATAGTGCAGTCTCCAATTACACATTACTAAGATATTAATTTCTTCCTTCTGTGCTGTTGGGTTTGTCTCAATCAGTGTATTTAGATTCATGTATGTCAATAAGTGTTCGCTCTCCCTGATTGATTCTTATTATATCATGAAGTGATCCTCTTTATCTCTAGTACAATTTTGGTTTTAAGTCTGTTGGCTCCTAATATACTCACCCAGCTTTTTCCATTTTCTTATTCATATCTTTTTCTCTTTCACAAATATGTGTATGTGGTGTTCATGAATGTGTGGATGTGTTTGCATGCATACGTGTGGATACATGTATGTGTGGAGGACCGAGCTTGACACTGGATATCTTCCTCAATCTCTCTCTAGTGTTTCTCCCTGTAATCGTGAGTTTGCTGATTCAGGTCTTGGGCAGCTCACTTCAGGGATACCCTGTCTCTCTCTCTCCCTTAATCTTCTAGTACAAGTGGCCTACCACACCCACTTAGCTTCTAGTTGGTCCTAACGCTGAAGAGATAAGCATTGTACCCACTGAACTGTCTGCTAAGCCTTGTTTGCGTCTTTCTCAATTATTTTACTTTACTTTTCTGTTTGGATTTGCATCAAAAGGAAGTCTCTTAAACAGGTTTTTGTTTTTTGTTTTTATTATTATTTTAAGGCATTCTAACATTCTCTTCTTGGGGTTGGTAACATAGTACACATTATTACTGGTATGAATGGATTCATGCCCTGTTTTGATTTTTAAAATTCCTATATTTGTTTTGTTACTGGTCTTCCTTGAGTTATTGTTTTGTTTACAATAACTTTTTAAAGGGTATCATTTTACCTTCTTCACTCTGTTTCTGAGTGATAGGATTTACAATATGTATTAGACACTTCTGTAATCTATTTTACTTTAACACTAACTTAGTTAAGGTGACCCTGGACACATTCAGGGTGCTCTGGCCTTCAGCAGTGCTAACTTAAGTTCTGATAATAGGCACAAACTTTGAATTTATTTACAGCTTCACATCTCCGCTTCTATGTTATCATTATTGTATACGTACATCTGTACATCATAAATTCAGCTGTGTTTTTGTTTAAACACAAGAATTTAGGGTTGGTGAGATGTCTAATTGAGTAAAAGTACTTGTTGCTATACTTGGCAACCGGAATTTGATCCTGTGGACCCACCTGGTGGAAGGAGAGAACCAGTTCCCTCAATTTATCTTCTGACTTTCCCATGCGTTCTGTGATACAAGCACTCCTCAATAATAAATGTAAAAAAAAGACCACTGTTTTAGAGAATATAAAAAGGTATTGATGATTTTGTAACCATACTGTGACTACATGCTTTCTGTTTTTGTTTTTAAGTCTTTCCTTATTCTTTTATTAATATTCTCTTCTTCATATTATTATTAAGTATCTTTATATGTTTTTCGCTATGCTGAAAGTCTATGATTACTGTTTGAAGCAGTTACCTTTACATTTTTTTAAAAAAGACGACAAAAGTGAGCCCTATAATTACTTACTTAATTGCTTTTGGTACTGTTTGTTTCTTTATGTGGATTTGAATTACTGTCAGCACTCTAACTTTAATAATATTTGTAAAGAATTTTTGATGCCAATGCTGGAGAGATGGCTTAGCAGTGAAGAACACATACTGCTCTTATCAAGGACCTGAATTTGCTTCCCAGACCCCATGTTTTGTTCAGTTTACAACCATTTGTAACTCCAGTCCTAGAGGATCGGACCATGTGTTTTCACCCTTTTCTTCCCAAATCCAGAGCAATGAGTGGAACATAAATATTGAGTGAATTAATACTAGCAGATTTAAAAATGGGATTATTTGCTAGAAATGGGATTTTATGCTGCTGTTGTTTCTTACTTACCCAAAAATGCAATAATACCATTTGTTTGTATGTCTTTCAAACAATACAAAATTAAAAAGTAGTTTTTTAAATTCTATGAATCAATTAGCTTAAAAATGTCCCCCAATAAAATGATTTCTCTGTTGTTGTACTTAGCTCTAAATGTCTAGAGTCACCTGAGATTCTTAATTGATGGATTGCCCAGAATAGATTAACCTGTTGGCTTGTCTGTGGAGAATTGTCTTGATCATTAATTAATATGAATACTATCCACGCTAGGTGACACCAATCCCTTGTCAGGTTGTCCTGGGCTGTTTAAGGAAGTTTGTTGACCATGAGCATGTCAGTGAGCTAGAATGCAGCATTTCCCCCATGGTTTCAGTATGAAGGACTTTCTTGAGTTTCTTCCCTGCCTCCCTCAAAAAGTGCATTGTGACCTAGAAGTATAAGCCAGATTAACCCTTTCCTTGCCTAAGTTGCTTTTGGTCAGAGTGTTTCATCACAGACAGAGAAAGAAATAGGACCAACTGTCTCTATCAGCGGAGGCCACCTATACACTTGAGATCAGGAAATGGTCAGTAGTGTAACAAAGGACCCTTCCTTATTCAGATAGATTCTCCAGACTCTGTATCCCTCCTGTGAGTAGGGTCTGGCTTGTTCTCCATGTCTAATAGGTATCTCTGTGTCTTGCATGACCAATAGGAATGTTTGCATTTCTCACAACTGTATGTTTAGTGGTTTCGGAGCTGAAGTCAGACATTGCATTTCCCAAGTATTTGCTCATCCTGGGACCCGCAATTATTTCATTGTGGTTTAAAGGGAGTCAGCTCCCATTCTTTTAAAACATGATTACCTTTCCATTTCTCGCTGGCAAACAAACAGCAGCTGTTTCTCATTGACAGCAGTTTCACCAGTGAATGGTCCCAGAAACTGACACTATTAACTGTCCCGCTTAAAAGAGGACTCTGACTCACATGTGATGCCACCGGTGTCCAAAGTGTAATATTTAATTGCATTTTCTTAATCTTTACCACTGTATTGCTAAGCTTTCTAATACCTTCAAAATACCAAATCTGAGGCTTATCCTAATTAAAGAATCTCGATTTAATCCATATTGCATGACAATTCAATTTGTTGATTGCTTTTTCTCCCCCCTCTTTGTGAAATTCCCGTCAAATGTATTAATTCAACATGATGAATCCTGTATTCAACCCACTGGAGTGAATAATTAAAATTAGCTGATAAAACTTTCAGCAGAATTACTTTGTGAAATTGCTGAACAGATGTGTCATTTTAATGAAAATCCACAGACAAGCTCCTTCTCCCCCTCGGCAGGATAAAAATATTATCCCCTCGGCACATACTTAATTTGGTGGTAAATACACTCGGAGCGATTGCTGGAAGGGAAGAGAAAGCAACTTGTCACACTTAGTAACTTGATTTTTCCCCAGCATGCAGTAACAGCCATCTACAGTAATTCATAGTGCTCTATTGTTGCTGCAAGTCCCAAAGAGAACTTATTAAAATGCAATAATCTCCTATTTAAACAGAAACAATAACCATTAAATTTCCTGTGGATCCAAAATTGAGCACAAGCCCCATCTGGTAAGAGTGATTAGAGGCCTGATGAGGGAATTTAATTTGCAACATTCAAAGACTAAATCGGAGCAGATCTTGTCACCTGGGACTCCAGTGCTGCTTGCTGTCTTCTTAAAAAATCTCAACCTAAACTGAAAATGGAACTCAGGAGTGAAAATGTTACCCAGGGGCCGCCCAGACCGGATCGCGTTTCATTTTGTCTCCAGCAGGCCTTCTGAGCTGAGGGGATTTCACTGCTGTCTGCCCCAGCTTCCTTTCTAAGTTTTTTTGACAGGCCTGGCAAGAGGCTGTAGTTTCCTGGGGTGCCCTTTGCTTCTGTAACATGTCCAGCCCCCACTGGTCCTGGCCTGCCTGCCCCCTCCCTTCTCCCTCTTGTCTTTCAGCTTTCTCCTCCCTTTCAGTGTTCATGGGAACTCACCTTCTCACTTAAAGAGCTAGACTGACTGAGTGTCAGCAGGCTTCTTTGAACAGCTCTTTGTCATAAGGTATGTATTGCCTCAAGTATGGACAGCCTGCCTTCTCTGGAGTTCATTATTGTTTTAATGCAAGAGGTTGAGGGTTGGAGTGATGACTCAGCATGTACTGCTCTTTCAGAGGGCCCCGGTTCAGTTCACAGCACCCACACTGGGTAGCTTAGAACAGCCTGTAACTCTAGCTCCAGGAGATTCAACACCTCTAGCATCCATTGGCATGTACATTTATGTGTGTGTGTGTGTGTGTGTGTGTGTGTGTATGTGTGTGTACACTTAAAAATACGCACTTAAAAATAGTTTAAATTTTTTTCAATTATAAGAGGGCAACATTGTCCTAACGTTATTACAATATCCAAATTACAAAAGAGTTGCTTCCTCCTCCATGTTCTTCGATTTTTTTTGTGACTTCACATTCAACCGAGAAACTGTGCATGCTTTTATTTGTCATTAGATGTGTGTGTTTACATGCACGTACACACTCATTTAAGAGTACTTGAACTCCTGGTCACACAGTCCCAGGACACACCTGTTGGTCCATCAATGAGTAGACACTCCTATTAGGTCGTCTCTGGCCACAGCCAAGCTCATAGAGATGCTGGGGGATGCAGGGGCTGGATGCAAGGAGGAGGAGGAGACCC
>JADRCD010171924.1:0-16468 GCA_019843815.1 Montemys delectorum
CGAAAATATGAATGAGAATTACCATTTCCCAGAATTGTTAAATGGGTATCTAATAACGGGAATCAGATCTTCCTTCCATTTCCTCCCTTTCAAAACGGGAGAATTCAATAAAGGTATCAGTCATTTTGAATGCAAACAGACCCGGCTTCCTTCTACCACCTGCTTAAGTTAATTCAGCAAGTCTTGTGCATGAACAGAGAAGCACTGCTTTCTTCTTAGCCCTTCCTCTGAAGGTATGATTTTTCAATAACACAATTATTATAGCACAAAATAAATCCAATACTCCCTGGCTATTGAAAAATCCATTTGACGGTAAAGAGGAAATCTGCTAATATTAGCAAAGTTTTCTAAAGTAATGTTAATATGACATTTGTGCATATTCTATATCACATGTCTCCTATATGCCATCCAGCTCATGTTCTGAACAATGAGAATATAACCATGGACAAAAAAACAACATGAGCAGTGTCCCATTTTTATTATAATCTCCTACTAATATTAGAAACAAATAACTCAATAAAGGTTGTGGCTTTGAAGACCATCGTACGATCTTAGCTTCCTTTTCAGTAAGATGAGAAGTTATTGCAGGAATTAAGGCAGAGTATTGCAGAATTGTTCATATATGGGCATGTTTTGAGAATAGCCAGTTGGAGAACTAATGGTACAGCTCTGCAGACAAACTGAAACTGCAACAAGGTCTGACCTAACAGATAAAGGGTATATCCTGAAGAAGATGCCCTGTTTTTAACATTTCCTGAGGACAAACACAATTTCTATTGGATCCGAGGCTTGGTATGAGATAGATGTGTGGAGACTGACTACATTGTTTTCTCTAGATGCCTGGGAAGTGAAGTTACATTTTCTAATATAAAACCATGGGAAGAATGGGGAAAAGAACACATTATTTTAAATAAAGAGCAGAGTAAGGAAGTATGAAGAGAGTATGGCTAGCAGGCATCTCTAACCAGTAGCTTATAACCACATAAAGACTGTGGGCCAGGAGAGCTTTCAGTATGGTTCAGAACAGTTGGGAATAATGACCATATATTACAGTGCTGAAAGTCAGGTACTGCACAGTGCAGTACTAAAGAGTGAACTCCAGTTGACAATTATGACTGCAAACATGAAGTTCAAAAACATGAATAAATCCAAATATGTGTGTATGTATTTTCTGCTTAAATGTACATACAGATATATACATGCACACAAAATTTGATCCTGTGTATTGATGGTGTCTTGTATAATAGGAATGAATGAGAATTATCAGTTAAAAAATATAGAGAAAAACATAAATGAGTAACAATTGAGAACTGGAACACTTCAGTACAGAGATATTGAGACAACTAAAAGAAATTCTGGGTAGGCCAGCAGGAAGAACATACGGTAGTTGATCAATGAGGTAGGGAAAAATACATATTTATATTCCAAATTTGTGTAATTATATGAATCATCTGTGGTGTGATATATATAATTTATTACTATGAAATTATTCTATATTTTAATAGTTTAGCTTGTTTGTGAAATTGGCCATGTTTTATAATATATGACATACAGTACATGTGTACATTTAATATATTTTAGAATATATTTCACATTGGACAAGATGCACAGAAGAACTGAAGGCTGATTGTGATGCTATCTTGTGTCTGTTACAAGCCCTCCCTCTAGTGGAACAGCTTTTTATGCACCATCTGGCTAGGAGAGCTTGTGTTTACTGCCCAGCTGAAGCTCTCTACCACATCATCCTGTTACCATTTAGAAAAGTAGAGAAAACAGAGACATGATGGATATACTCTATTAGTTCTGGTAGAACTGTTTGATCCACATTTTCAGAGTAAAGTTATAGGTTTCTCTACCCCGAAGATCTCTATCTGAATAAAGCCTGACCTTCAGCCTATGCCACAGTGATTCCAGGCACAGAAAACTAGTCTGGCAAGCTCAAGATTAGCTGGGAAAGGCTGTTTCCACTCCACTTTGATCTTCCATCATTTCTCAAGAGAAGAAACTCGTCACTCTGGTTCTTTTTTGAAGATGATTTTCTCTTTCTGACTACTGTACCCTGCTTGGAAGATTATATGATTACCCATTGTCTCTCTTTGCATTATGTAGTTTTGAGTATCTGGAAAAGCTGATGATAGAAAACATTCACAGCAATTACTGTGTACAGACTGTACAGAAATGTTTTACTCATGAAGGAGACTGCAATGGAAGAGGACACCGCAGTAGTGATTTCTAGACTATGCACCTTAAGTAGGTCCGAGATGTAACACAAATACTTTAAGGACATTAAGGACTCGATAATAGGAGTAGAAATGAATAATTTTCTTTTGCTTTATTTTAATTCCTTCAAATTCTAATATCATTTTATTACTTATGATTATGTCAGATCATTTGAATAGGTATGTCACTACAAAACTAATCAGAATATTTCATTCCCCTATTCTGTAAAACCACCTAACTAGGTCAAAGAGGTTTGCAGACGCCAAATTTGTCCCAAATCAGCAGTCCTCCGGCAATTGGCATGAAAAGATTCATGGCTTGCCTTTTGTGAGGATTGCTTGAATGCCTTGAGCTCTTGAAATCCACATTAGTACTCACTGTCATATCCCCTGCCTGTGATGCAGCTCAGCAAAAACAGAGCCAAAACACTAACACAGCTGTGCCCTGGTGGCCCCATTTGACCCGCTCTTACTTGATAAGCTAGTTGGGGGATTTCCAAGTACACTGTTTTCTTACGTACATGAAAAGAAGTTTCAGTCTTAAGAGAAGCCCTTATTAACGCAATATCTTGCAACATGAGTACCAACAAGACAATTGACCTCACATACAAACGTAGGTGGAAAAGTTGTTCTATGTCAACAAAGATCACCAACTGGGATCCCTTTCCCCACTGTCTCATTTTTTAAAGATTTTAAGTAGAAAAACGAAGACTAGTAAAATAAAAATGTTCCTGCAGAATTAAGCTACATTTTCAGTCATGGTTTAAGTGAATAGTGAGTGGAAAATTGGAGATCAAGTGTACCCACTTCATTAAGTCATTCTGTGCAAAAGTCTTCGTCATTCAGTCTCACCAGTGAGGCAATGGAGAGTTTTCTCATCTGCGGGTGAGTGAGGCAGTATTTCAAAGAAAGATAGATTATCAATAAAAATTAAGGGCCATGTGGCCTTGTCAGTAAGTAGAGTTTTCACTATTTTTGGTAGTAGCAAACTATTACCTGTGAAGGCAAATTAGACAGCATTAGACATGGTTTCACCTCCCACCTTTTTCCATGTTCACCTTAAATGTGACACTCAACTGAAAAACAAGACTTTGTAATATTTAGTATTCTATATATTAGTACAATCTCAAAATCAAATAAACCAGTTGAAATAATTTTAGATAAGTATAAAATTTTTCAAATCTACGATTCAATAAAGACAGTACTTATACAAAAAGATAAAATTGCTTTTACAAATTCTAATTTGTGTTTTAATTTACCTAACCTTGGCATATTTTAAATATTATATGTAAAAATAATAGTTATTTATTTTGTTTACATTGATGAAATCCTGAAGCAGGCAGAGGAGAAATATCTGGATTAAGGATATTGGATAGTAAAGAACTGAATAGGAGAATATTCTCCCAATTCTGTCTTCCCAGGGATCAGTGCATTTATTCAATAACATGCAGGAGATATTTTCTTTGAGGAGAGAAATGATGTCTTGATACAAATAAATATCTAGACAGACGCTTGAATAGTATATAGGTTTGAAAAATTCATGAAACAAAATTATAAGAATGATAAGAGATAGAAATGTTTATAGTATTTACAAAATGGATATATAACAGTGCTTTTTATAAAGTTATTTTTTGTAACCATTTATACATATAAAAATGCTTTATACTCATAAATTATCATGAAAATCAGATGGAAACAGCTACATCTGGCCACATATGATTCTGAGATGATACCTGAGACATGGTAACCTACTTCCACAAAATTCAGTAGGAATGGCAGTATCATATATAATGTTTTCTAATATAACATTTCCATTATTATTCATAAATATGTATAATAAAATGTGTTACCATATCAGGGACTTGAGATCTATTCTGAAATAGTTCCATGACCTTTATAGTGAAAATAATAAATCTTCTTACTATTTCCATGGGGGAAGACCAATTTTAGTCTAGGCCATTCACAATAGTAATGTTGCTTTCAACAGACACTCCAGAGTTTATAACTGAAGGTAATATATTATAGTATCATGTCTTATTGATGTACTTCCTCCACAAAAGTGGACCTAATTATAAACAAAATAAAAATGTCTTAGTCATTCAGTCTCTCCAACTGGGAATACTCTCATCTATGTATTAGGCATTAGTCTCAAAGAAATAGGGATTATCAATGAAAAATAGTATGGTTTTATCAGTAAATATAGTTTTTCATTATTTTGCATAGTAGCAACGCAAAGTGTCTATATTTGATAAAGAACTTAGATTATGAACATGAATAACTTAAGTGAAAAGACTATTTGTCAATTTCTATGAAACCAGAAAGTCAGTTACTTATCTGTCTTTTTGAAGTCTGTTCTGTGATAAAGAGATGCTAACAAAGTGTTTGTATGCTAAAACCAAGTTCTCAGGAATTGAAGTGAACATCAAATGGTTGCCGACCTGTATTACTATATCTTTTCCTTAAATAAGTAATGTTGGCTTATCTAACTTTTTTACTCCCCTGTTTTCACTTCTTCACCCATTTAAATGCCGTGTCCTCAGAAATAATCTCTTATATACAACAGAACCTTAAATGTTTTCACCTTTCCCAGTTATTAAGATACTTAAAAATAATGGCTATGTTTTTTTGAAAGAATATCTCAAAAAGATTTACTCAAGTACAGCAATTACACATCAACTGACCTTTAAAAATGTTTTTGCAAAATGAATAGTGAATAGAAGATACCAAACAAGGTTTTAAAGAAATCTGTACTAACTTAAATTCATTAAGGATTCATATTTATAAATCAACTATACTTCTAATAAAATCAGAAAATAGAAAATATCTACATATATTTAAGAAAAAATCAAAGGGAAAAGATGAATGGAAAATACATTAATGTATATGGAATATTTAGAATAAATATAAATAAATATATACAAAATACTTGAGATATATCTTCCAAGAAAAACCACCATTTTTGCTTTTACATTTTAAACATGGACTTTTGCAGTTCATGGTTAAAAGACATATATAGACAGATAGATAGATAGATAGATAGATAGATAGATAGATAGATAGATAGAGATAGAGATATACATACACATGTATATATATATACTTATGCCATTATATATGTGTATATATACATTATATATTGAAATTAAAACATTGAAAATAAAACACTTGTGACTTGTAGGCAATTACAATAATAAGCTTCATATATATGATTCGTACATTACTTTCCCAGCTATAATTAATATTTATTTTGGATTCACATACCATGAAATTACTGCTTATCCTATGCTATTAGATAACATCTCATTATTAAATTAATGCATGTTAGTATTTGACAGCTTTTGTATCCATTTTCAACTTTTTTGTTTGTTTGTTTGTTTGCTTGTTTTTTTCCAGACAGGGTTTCTCTGTGTAGTCCTGGCTGTCCTGGAACTCACTCTGTAGACCAGGCTGGCCTCGAACTCAGAAATCCATCTGCCTCTGCCTCCCAAGTGCTGGGATTAAAGGCATGCACCATCACCGCCCAGCCCCTTTTTTAACTTTTGTAGTAAGAATAATACGCATATATATATATATATATATATAATACTTCAATATACAGATATATTGATTTTTTTACTAAGACTTAAAACTAAACAGTATTAGACACCAATTATACTAAGAAAATGTACTCAAAGAAAGGTTAATCTTAATTAAGTAAATTCTCACTGACTGAGCTGTTGTCAAGATGAATGTCCATAAAGTGGCTAAACAAACAGGGCAATACCACTAGCCAGTACATTTGGATCAGCATCAACTTGTAGAACAGTAACAGATGTTGTAACCAGGAGACCTTCGCAGATGATCCATCCTTCTTGGCTTTGTGAACTACAACTTACATTAAAATTTCCTATGTGTTTACTATTTGGTGAATCTGTGCTTTTTTCCCTATTACCCCTGCTTTGTTCCTGATCTCTTGGTACTGTAACAATACTGTATCATCACAGTTTACATCTTTGATTACTGCCATTGTAATTTATTAGACTACTTTGAATATATTTTATGAATATTCACATCAATAAGTGAATATATTTTATAGTGTATAACTTCTATTTAATATACAAATTGTTGACTTAATTAATACTTGAAACCTCAATAACATCACACATATAGTTCATGCTTTGTCTATTTGTACAATAGAGACATTTAACAACGTTTCTTCACAAATTTGGATACATTTTTCTCATCCAGTTTTATTCAGGCCTGGATCTTGTTACTGTCCATTGTTGTGTTTAGTTTCATCAATCATAATCATAATGATTTTCAAGGTTGCGTAAAACAATTGTATATACACTAATTTATCCTTTCATTTTCTTATCTTGTGCACATCTATGACAAAGATAGTTTCTTCATGTAAGAAATGAAGAGGTGAGTTCAACATGGCCTTGTTAGGGGTGAAATGACAGGAATGGACAAGCATGTATGGGCCTCCGGTAGTGTCGATGGCTGCTGTGGTCAAAATTCTTGTTTGTACAATAATGTTCATATTTTCTCACCCCTCCTTTAGTTAATGACTCCATGTTAATCTGAGACAGCAGGAGTCCATGAGTCAAAGGTGGGGCTAATGTCTCAGGAAAACAAAAAATACTGGGACCTTCAGGGCAGCCCAAAACCTGTGGACAAGAACTCTAAAAACATGCTTTTAAAAAATATAATTTCATAATATGCAAAAAATATAAAAATGCAATATGAATTGTACAAGGAGCTTCACAGATCTAAAGGAACCAAAGTAGCTGCACTATGAGCCAAAAGATACAAAGACAGGCAGATACAAATGTAGGCAGATTCCTGAGTACAATGTCAGCTTGGGACAGAGCAAATTTAGGCCCAGGCATAGTCTGAAAGGTAATTCTAGGGCTATCTTATTGTCTGTGCTTATGCTTGTTGTCTCTTCCTAAGAATCAAGGGGCTAAGGAATACTGATTTGTGGGATGGTCAAGAGGCCACCTGGAATAAATGACTGAATTGACACACAAACTGAAACTGGGTTTTGGTCTGCATGACATGAGCTCTCTGGAGATCTCTGGAGAGTAAACACAGCTGTTCAAGAATTATTCTAAAAAAGGATTCTAATTTTGTTCTGTAAATCAATGAAGAGTGAAAACAACCCTTAGAATTTTTTTGGAGCTCTTTTAGAAATTTTCATAACTCTTTTAGAATGTTTTCTAATAGAGTTTCTGACCTTTCTCAGTATCTTAGTCAGGATTTCTATATCTGTGAACAGACACCAAGACCAAGGCAACTCTTATAAAAAAAAAAAAAAAAAAAAAAAAAAAAAAAAAAAAAAAAAAAAAAAACAACAACATTTAATTGGGGCTTTCGTACAGGTTCAGAGGTTCAATACAGTACCCTCAAGGTGGGAACATAGCAGCGTCCAGGCAGGTGTAGTACAAGAGGGATTGAGAGTTCTGCATCTTCATCTGAAGGCCACTAGAAGAAGATTGGCTCCCATGTGGTTAGGAGGAAAGTCTTATAGCCCATCCCCACAGTCGAACTATTCCTCCAACAAGGCCACACCTATTCCAACAAGGCCAAACCTCCTTAATAGTGACACTTCCGGGCCAAGCATATTCAAACCACCATACCACTGAAGAAGATTGTACCCACGGGGAGCCTAGCCCCAGGCCACTAAAATAATGATGGCCAACATGAATCCTTTTGCTCCAGTTAACCAAGGGTGTCAGTCAGCTCCTTATGTCAGCCTGCCCCCTGGGAGCACAGGATTGGTCTCTACAAGGGATACATGTAATTCCAGGAGTTAGTGATTCTGACTACAAAGGAGAAATACAAATCATGTTGCAGCCGCCCTCAAAACAGTACGGATTCATGCAGGACAGAGGGTTGCTCAAATCTTGTTATGAGTTGGAGTTCAGTCGATTCAAACTCAGGCCAGAGGAGAGGGGAGCTTTCGTTCAAGAAATCGAGTGTTTTCTGTGGAAGAAGTAAAGAAAAATTGGTCTTTTTTTCCCCATATTTGATTTTAATTTTTATTACTGAGATATTTATACATGTTCATAATGTGTTTTTATCAAATCTACTCTTACTCCCTCCTCTCCAGTCTCCCTGTCCCCTTCCCTTCCACATCCCCGTCCCCATCCCCTTCCCCTTCCCCTCTCAACTCCGTGTGTTTTATTTATTTATTATTTATTTATCTCTTTCCTGAAAGTACACAAAGGAGCACAGTTTCCAGACACCACCTGTGTCCTCATTTGGGTGTGTACTGTATATTTTCTTTTTTTTTTTTTTAAGACTTTTATTGGATTATGATGAGAAAAGTTACATGATTTCAATTTATCTGAGTTTGTTAACATTTAAAAACATATTTTAAGTAAATAGAATTAAATCACATTCTTGTTTCCCTTTTGTATCCCTACTCCTCCCAGAGACCCCCCTTCAATACCTACAATATCTTTTTTGTCATATTCCTTAAAATTTATAAAATATTATAACAATAAAAATAAGTATTATAAAGATAATAATAAGTGGAAAAGTGATCAAAGCCCTGTGGGTACCAGAGCAGATGTCTCTTCCCTAGCTTGCAATGATTGGCCTACAAATTGGCACACTTCATCTACTCCCTCCACACTTTACGGCGTAACACATGCTTCCAGTGTTGCTCAAGGTACAGCCATTTTTACATTGGGAGGAACTGGAAAATAGAGGAACTCTCCATCCTTCTGTGATACCCTCTCTACCTTTCACACTTTGGGGGAAGCGACTGGGAACTTTTTTGCTGACTCCTTCAGATCCTGTCTTGTAGCAGATGCTAAAGATGGGCTTTGATCCTCACAGTGACTTCTGCAAAAGGCAACAGGTATGCTTACATCCATTGAGCCACAACAAATAAAAGACAGAGAAGGACTTCAGGCCTGACAAGCCACTAGGCACTCCTCCTGTTCTAGGGAGCTATCTCGGGCAGAGTATATGCTGCAGCTTGGACCCACTATTTGACTTCCAGTCATTTATTTTGCTGCTCTCAAACACCCCTTTTCTCAGAACTCCTCTCCAAGCTAAGGCTAGTCCTTGGCAAAATAGCCACCATCATATTTATCAAGCTGCCACTTTCATAACTAATAGTATCTGAAAATCTATTAAGAACAATTTACTTATATTCCATATGCTTTAAGCTAATAACATACCTCTAAAGATGCTTGAAGCATGTGTGATATTGTTCCTTATTCCATTTCTATTTAAAAAAACTCAAACTTACATCAGTATGTTTTGGCTTGTTGGAGGTAGAAAGCAATTTTTTTCCCATCAATTTTACATTTCACTTCCACATCTATCACTGAGCCTTCAAACGATTTCAAGAACTTGTAATAGGATTTGGGCTCAGAAAATTTTGAAGACCTGAAATTATTACAATGCAGAGAGAGAGAGAGACCTTTGTTTCCTAGAAGGTGGAGTCACATTGATGAAGTGTAAGTAACCTGGTTGCTCACTCACATGCAAGCTGTATGAATTTCTAAAAGTATACTTATATAACCTACTATATAGAGACACGTATAGATACTCACAAAACTAGCCAAATTCTATCCATAAAATACCTTTGAATATTGAATGATATCCCAGGATAAACTGCTCTGAACTTATAGTCTCCCTCCCCTTTTCCTGAAGTAGAAACTGCCAATTTAGACTCCTCCTATATAAACCTACAAGACATGTCTGTCTTGTTACCCAATGTCCATGTGGTATTCCAGAAAAAGAAAAATAGAGTTTCCTTTTGTTTAGTGTGTTAGAATTTTCAAACAGATAAAAAAAAACATTTTAAGGAGTTTAAAGATGCTTTTTTGAATTCTAACCCACTTGTCAGATTTATTTGTTACATTTTATTATTACTAAGGTTAATATAAGATGTGATATTCCCTCATTGCTACATATTAATTTTAAACATTCCAAGCAAAATAAAAACTACTTCAGACTTTAGAGAATTATGACAGAGAAAGGAAAAAGTAATTAATCTGCAGTTGTTCCACAATTTAAAATATTAGAACCTTTACAAATCCCCTTCGGATGTGTTCACTGTCTCATGATTGCAAATAAAGTGAGTGTCAAACATACCACCTTGCCAGACTCCATTGCATACAGGAAAAGTGTATAAACTTCAATCTAAGTATAACATGTCCTCACTGTTAAACAGACTATCATCTGCAAAAATTCTTATGTGCAAATCAGTCTCAAAGGAGAAATCCTGGGTAATCCACAGGTAGAAGTACTTGCCTCATCAGAAGTCTTTAGAGGAGCAGAAGCAGTCTAATGAATACCTATTCAACAGGGATTCTTTAGACGGGCTGACATGATACAATGCAATTAGTTTAGCGATGATTACTGAGAATCTGGTAGTTGCTTTGTCCAAGGACCTGGGTATCTCTATATTTCTAATATGGTGCTGAAGACCTAAAGGATCACTGGCTAGCTGATGGTCAATAGTAGATGTTGATTATTTGAGTAGATTACTTCTAACATCAGTGAATGGAAACAGCAGCAGGAAGGGATTCTCTCTTTAAGGACAGCCTGGCTTACACATAAATATCTGGACTAGCCCGCATTATGTAGGAAGACCTTAAAGGCATAATAAATTTTTGAGTTTATTTTATTTATTTTTCATCCCACAATCCTAATTATATTATATAGAGACTATTTTGTGCTCCTTTAAATTTAAAGAATGACCTTCAGACTTTTTGGCCTTAATTGAAAAGAGATGCATGACCATTAGTTTTGTCTTGGTCTTAGGAAGGACCCATCAAGCTTTCTGTATCCTGACTACCATTACAGGTTCATATGTCATATGTCTTTTTCCTAGCTGCCAGGAAGGCTTAGAATATATGAGAATTTCAGCCTGAGCAGTCTGAGCAAGCCATAAAATGTAAACCACCAAGACTGATGATGCTTGCCTCAAAATTCTTGCCCTGACTACCCTCATTTGTGAACTGTGATCAGTGTATGTAAGCTAAGGGAATATTTTTCTCCAAAAACTGTTTTTAGTCATAGTGTTTATCATAGAACTATAAAGGAGACTTCAAACTGGCTCTGAACATAGCAAATACTGGTAAGCTAAAAAAGTAAAATAAATTAAGCCCACCATATAGTTGATTTTAAAAAATAATAAAACATTATGAAGAGACTGGGCGGAATTCCCACTTATACGTTTTTATAGTTCACTCTATGTCAGTTTCCTTAAAGTGCTGTAGATACTTATGAAACATTAATTATATTTGGTTGTAGTTTTGTTTACTCATAACAAAAGCAGTTAAAAATAAAAGATTATGGAATTATTTTTAATATATATATATCTAAGCGTCTACTACCAGGAAAGTGAAACAAATTAAGGTTCCCTCCACCCTATTCAATTTAACCTAAAGGCATAAACTCTCCTTTTAGGTAATTTTGCCTGCCAACCTCAGGCACATTCTCAGGATTTCACGTTCCTACCCCGGCCTTAATATTATGAAAATAATTGCAAAGTTGGATTTAGCATGAAGAAAATAAATCTTCCACTTTTGGGACTCTGCCTGAACCTTCTCTAAGGGTTTACAATTTTCAATTCTCTTCCTTAAGGATTTATCTATTTGGTTCTACAACACCTAAGGTCTCCACTGAGGGTATGAGGTATATGATGTTAGACTTTAGAATGAAGTCAGGACTGTTCATTCATTCAATTGCCTTCGGAACCTCTCTGGTCTACATATAGGTTTGGTTCATCTAGTCTGAAACATACACTGGCCTTGTTTTAGGTCATTTTTCTTAGCTCTCTCTAGAGATAGAAGAGGGAATGATATGAGTCTATACTGATCATATATACTTTGAGTCTCGAAGGAGCTCTGCACAGAAAAGCTAGTTTTTAACCCACTCCTTTGATTGTTTCCATTATTATTCTTCCTCTCTTCAATGGAGGTAATTTGTATGTCAAAGAAGGCCTTGAGGAAACATGATGAAAGCTACTTCTGACTCAGTCACAACTCCAACTCACTCAAGTTCAATCATTCCTGCCGAACCAGAAATGAATGCACTCAGAACACGAGTAACTGTGTGCATTGTTCCTCAGTATGCCCTTTGAAGTTCGCTGGCAAAGTTTTCAAAGGGATCTCCTTCCAACATCCTAAATCTGAAGAGGCGCTGAAGTCCTTCTGCGTGACTATCTTCTCTTCTTTCTTCTTGCAGTCTGTCACTCAAAAGAATGTACTTGGACCACTAGTCATCACCTGTGATTCCATCACTGTTAATGTTCTCCAGTACTTTAAACCTACATGCTTCATAGCTCAATAAATAATCACTTTCAACCTTTTTTACAGTCATGTCCATAAAATGCAGGCATTTGTGTGTATCAAACTGAATATTGGTGCAATAAGGAATCTTTGCCTCGGACTGGGTTCACTGCAGGGACCTCTTGTGCCACAGAATGAGAGTTCTGGTCATGTGGGCAAAAAGTTCTGCTAGTGACAAACAGAGTCCACACGAGGAAGTGCTAAGTCTGAGTGTATTTCCTTTTTTTCTTTTTCTTTTTTCTTTTATTAGATATTTTCTTTATTTACATGTCATATGATTTCTCCTTTCCCAGTTTCCCCTCCAAAAAAAACCAAAAAAACAAGAACAAATCCCTGTTCCCTCTCCCCTCCCCCTGTTCACCACCCCACCCTCTCCCGATTACTGGCCCTGGAATTCCCCTACACTGGGGCACAGAACCTTCACAGGGCCAAGGGCCTCTCCTCCCATTGATGACTGACTTGGCCATCCTCTACTATACATATGCTGCTGGAGCAATCAGTCCCACCATGTGTACTCCTTGGTTGGTGGTTTTGTCCCTGGGAGCTCTGAGGGTACTAGTTATTAGCCCAGAAGTTCGGAATATACAAAGTACAATCCACAAACCACAAGAAACTCAAGAAGGAAGACTAAAATATGGACACATCATTCCTTCTTAAAAGGGGGAACAAAATACTCATGGAAGGAGTTGCAGAGGCTAACTATGGAGCAGAGACTGAAGGAAGGGCACTCCAGCCTGATATAACTGTCTCCTGAGGCTCTGACAGTACCGAAGTAGAGGCTCACATCCATTGAACTGAGTACAGGGTCCCCAATGAAGGAGTTAGAGAAAAGACCAAAGGACCTGAAGGGTTTGCAGCTCCTTAGAACTAACAACAATATGAACTGAGTGTATTTCTTAAAAATGACATCAGGCTTTTACAGTTATTTACAAAAGAGAAATGAAAAATCTGGCAGCTCAGCAGTTGAGGTACATCTAAGGAGACCTGAAACACACTGGGTCTAAAGCAACCACCTCTTCTGGACAGGCGCTGCACTCCCCCCTCACCCCCCCACCCCCCTGAACGGACTGCATGAGACTCAAAGCTCAAATGCTCTCTCTGGAATCTGAATGTATAAGTCTAAGTTTGCACAAAGTGAAAACCAGGCTTATATAGTATGCAGAAAACAGGGTGAATGACAAAAGTCAAGTAGGTAGGTGAGGGCCATATCAAGGTCAGTAAGATCAGGCATCCAGGTGCAAAGTGAAAGAGGAGTGGCGCCCTTCCCGCTGGGGCTATCTTGGCAATCCCAAGCTAATTCTCTTGGTCTCTTGGAGGCAAGCACCAAAAAGCCCCAATCTAGCAGTTACTGAGAATGCCCTTAAGTCAGGGAAGCCCTTCAAATACTCTCTGGTGTGTAAAGCAATTCTGTCTTCTGTGGGACTGCTCTGAGAATTCTATGTTTACAGTTAAGAATAGTGCCTGACCTCTTTTCCTAACTCTGAGGACACCCTGATAAGGTAGCTTCCTTGTGAGAAATCCAAGCTAATGACAGCTTGGTAATAAATTAGGATATATTGGAATGCTGTGCTGGCCAGGGAATAATGTTTAATCTTAGTTTTAATTATTTACAAATCATTTCTTGGAGCACCTTTATTCCTGAATAAGAAGGCATGTTGAGTATTGGAAAGACTAATCTGGAACACGTCTGAGTTAGGAGATGCCAGTGACTGACTTTGACAAACTAACTTTGAAGCCATATGCCTCTGATCTGTGATCAGGCCTTGAAGCCTGACACTGCAGACTTTACTGGAGTAGAAGAGTGGGTGTGGCAAATCTTGTTTTTAATTTATGCTTAAACCCATATTATTTCTTTTTACAATTTACCCTTTTAAAAATGTTAGTTATAATCTGAAAACGAATGTGGTTTGCTTATGTCTTTCACAAAAGGGCTGGAATTTCTCCTAATAAGGGTGGCAAAGTTTGTAATTTGGCTAATTAGAAGAAACTACATGACATAACATGAGACCGATACATTATATAAGGATTAAAAGTATTTTTATTAATTTTACTTTTTTACAATTCAGCCATTGCTCTCTTCTCAGTCTCCTTCCACAGTTCCTTATCTCATTCCTCCTCCCTGTCTCCAAGAGGATGTTCCCCTACCTCTTCACTCTCTGGGGCCTCAAGTCTCTTAAGGGTTAGGTACATCTTCTTGTATTGAGACCAGACCTGGAAGACCTGGGAGACCTTGGGCCAGCTCATGAATGCTGTGTAGTTGGTGGCTCAGTGTCTGAGAGACCACAGGAGTCTGGGTTAGTTGAGATTGCTGATCTTTCTCTGGGGTCACCTTCCTCCTTATCTTCTTTCAGCCTTTCCCTATTTCAACCACAGGGGTGCCCGATTTCAGTCCAATGGTTGGGTGTAAATATCTGCATCTGTCTCAGACAGCTGCTTGTTGAGCCTCTCAGAGGACAGCCAAGCTAGGCTCCTGTCTGTAAGCACACCATAGCATCAGTAATAGTGTCATGCCTTGGAGCCTCCCCTTGAGCTGGACCTCAATTTGAGTCAGTCACTAGGCCTCCTTTCCCTCAGTCCCTTCTCCATTTTTGTCCCTGCAGTTCTGCATGAGAGTTTTTGACTGTAGGAATGGATCGAGGCAGTGAGAATTAAGAATATCTTTGAAAAAGCAATGTTTTGAAAGAGACTTATTAATTACTTTCATAGAAATTGACTGATTAAAAACAATGGTGAGCCAGTTTCGTGACTCATAATGTAGTCAGGGGCTACAGGCTTTTACTACAAGATTCAGAGTAAATATTTTGATTTGACCTGTAATGACAATTTTGTTGTAAATCCTCAGCCCTGCCTTTGTTGTCCATAGACAATATAAGCATAAATGACTGTGACCCTAATATTAATAATTTATTAAAACTGAAAATAGTTTATTACCTTGTCTCATATAAAAATATTTTTATTCAATATTTCAGAAGAGTTTATATATGCATACATTTACCCAAATTTACTTTTTTTAACCACACGACTCCAATCTAATGACAATATAGTCCCTACTGTGTTTCTATTTATTTTGGTTGGTTTTCATTGCAACCACAGTACATTCAATGAAAGAATAATTTTTTACTATGTCTGTTATTAACTGTCTACACAACTAAAAGAGTAACAGGAAAAACAAAACAAGTTTATTGATTTATATAATAGAGAAAACCTCCTACACAGAATTGTACCAGTGTTTCTGGTCAAAAGCCACAGAAATATTTACAATATTCTGTGATCTCGAGTAGGTACTTTTTATTTCATTCGTTTTTATTTTAAATTAACCACAAGTCACCCAAATTTGTAAGAATAGTAAATAAAATGTCTAAAAATCATTGACTCTACTCACCTTGGTGCCATCTTGTATGGCTGTACAGCAACATTCAAACTATAAATTAATATTGGAGACATCTATGGATTGACTTGTTTTTATAATATAGATTCACCTTTGGAATTTTCCTCATATATAGACCTCATGTGAATCCAATATTATCAACATAAAAGGAGTTTTATTACCACATGTATCTACTATCACACCTACCGTCACTCCTCCTAATCATGTGCCCTAATGATTTGTTCTCAAATGGAGAACAAATGGAGATTTTAAGACTTCTATAGAGCAAGGATAATACAGCACATACTTTTCCCAGAACGTTTTTCTGGTAAGTGAAATACTCTTTAGATCCACTTTGGGCTTTTTTGCCACGCAGGCCTTACATGACAGCAGTATCTGAGGCTTAAGCTTAAAGAAAGTTTTCTGCACCCGAATTGTTGCCTGGCACCCCCTAACTCAGAGGTAGTTCAAATATGTCCTTGCGAACTCGAGTGCTAGGTGCCCACCAAGATATAATTTATTAATGGCTAGACAAAATAGGACATGGCTTTCTGACCTTTACCAAGGTTCCAACATCTTAG
>JADRCD010171928.1:0-16244 GCA_019843815.1 Montemys delectorum
CGCCACACCCTCCACCAATCAGGCGGAGGTTTTCCACACGCCTTCCAGTTAGAGTTAAAAATAGAAGTGCTTACGTAACTTACGTTCAGCCTGCAGCCAATAGGGGCCGAGTTTGGGTACCGGCTCCTCCAATAGCAGCAGCTGTCGGAGAGCGCGGGAGCCTTCCGAGCAGGGCCGCAGAGAAGCGGGCAATGGCGCTGGTTCCCTGAAGAGAGTGCTTTACCTCAGGAAGGGCCGGCCACGCGCGGCCGGGCGGAGGGAGTCCCGTGGCGGCCGAGATGGCCTGCTGTCACAAGGTGATGCTGCTGGTGGACACCGCGGGCGACTCTGCTCGCCATAGCCCGGCCCGGCGCGCCGCCCTCCGTCTCCTCACTTACCTGAGCTGCCGCTTCGGCCTGGCCAGGGTCCATTGGACCTTCAAGTTCTTCGACTCTCAGGGGGCACGAAGCCGGCCCTCCCGCGTGTCCGACTTCCGCGAACTGGGGAGCCGCTCCTGGGAGGACTTCGAGGAGGAACTGGAGGCCAGGCTAGGGGATCGCCCTCTCGGAGCCCACCTGCCCGGCCCGACGCCCAGGGCCACCCACACGCACGATGCCCTGATGGAGACGCTGCTCGACTACCAGTGGGACCGGCCGGAGATCACGTCGCCCACCAAGCCGATCCTGCGGAGCAGCGGGAGGAGGCTGCTGGACGCCGACAGCGAAGCCAAGGAGGCCCAGGCCGCGCTCGGGGGCTTTGGGAACGCCGTCTTCCTCCTGGCGCCCTGTCCGCACTCGCAGAGGGAGCTGCTTCAGTTCGTGTCCGGGTGCGAGGCCCAGGCTCAACGCGGGCCGCTCACCCCCAGGCAGGTGATGGAGAAGGTGTTACCCAAGAGAGTCCAAGAGGTCATGATCGCCCGAAATATAACCCTGTACTGGGTGGATACCACCGAGCGATCTAAGGTGAGGTGAGAGCAGTCTGGATCCAGTACACAACTCCCCGACAGCAAAACTTGTCAGGCTCTGTGAAGTGCATAGACCCAGAAATGAACCCAGTGTGCCTTCCGAAGGAAACCCTTGAGGGTCGCAAAGGACAGCTTTCCTCCAACAAAATGGTTAGATTCTGGGTACCTACTGAATATGAGTGGAAGAGCTTCTGTGCTTTGGTACCTGTGTGCTTTTGCGTACTTAGTTTTGCTACACACAGCACTTGTATTCCAGCATGTGGAAGCCCTGGTTCAGCGAGGCTATAGGACTTGGCCGCTTGTTTTGTCTTGTGCTGCTCTGTCTTCCTGGACCTCTAATCCTACCCGTCTTAGGCAGTAGGAATCCTCTCTTAACCTTTGTTGTTGGCCAGGCCTAATGACGCTCTAGCCCTCACCTTTAATCCCCGCACTCAGGAGGCAGAGAGAGGCAGGTGTATCTCTTTAGTTCTAGCCTCCAGGTCTATGCAGAGAGACTCTGTCTCCAGAACAAAAGCAAAATCCCTTTGTTGTTGTGGCATGAGCTCTTTCTCTTATTATGCTCCTCTTGGACACACCTGTCATTTTCCATTTATTCTAAAAATACCACCTCAATGATGGTGGCCCATGGAAAGCTGAGGCAAGATTGCCACAATACAGGACTAGCCAGGGCTGCAAGATCGTGTTTCAAAAAAAGCAAACAACAACAACGAAAAAAATCTCACAGTTACCAGGTCTTAACTCCGTTTTGTATTTCCCCACAATTTAATATAGTGAGTGTTAAGTAAATATTTGCTGATTAAATTAATGACTTTTTACAAACTTAGTCTAAAAACAGCTAACTTGGTTTTTTTTTTTTTTTTAAGCAGTGATGCTTCTTGCTCCAGTAAGTGCTATGATAAGTGTGTGTGTGTATGTGTGTGTGTGTATGTGTATGTATGCTTGTTAGTTTTGAGACAGACTAGTGTAGTGTAGTTAGTGGCCTGGAGCTCTGTGTAATGGAGGATGACTTTAAACTCTTGGTCTCCTGCTTTCATATGTATATAAAGTTTTTTTTTTCCTGTTGCATCATTTCGTAAAGATGTATGCACTAATGAGCTACTCAGTTGAGTGCATCCTACCCTGTTTTAGGTGCTGGAGATCTGGTGGGTAAATAAAGTGTATTTTCTAGTTTGGAAGATATTTTAAACAGACGAGCAAATCAGCGATGATTTCAAAACTTGCTCCAGAGAAACAAAAGACTGGGTGAGGGGAGCAGCTGGTTATTGCACTTCGAGGCACACTCAGGGAAGAAGGCCTCTCTTGCAGACTTGACCACTGAATGAGGAAGAATGTGAAGGCTGGGAAAGATCAATCCAGACTTAGAGGTGTGTAAGGATATGAGCTATGAGTGAACTTTGTATTACAGATAGAAAGTCGAGGAGCTCTGAACACAGAAAAGCAATGGGGAGAACAAAGTTAGAAGTGGCCAATACTCCAGGCCAGGCTTGAAACAGATCAGTGAGAAGATTTAGAAAGTGGTTTAAATAGGTGAAGAGCTTCTAATTAATAGAACTACATAGTTCTAACCAGGAGTTGATTAAGTAGCAAGATTACAGATGAAAAATTAACAATAGTCATACAGAATGTTAAGATTCAGGGGAAGAATTGGGGGGTAAATATGATCAAAATACACTGTAAGAACAGTTCCAAGAATTAATTTAAACCTTTAATTTTATTTTGTGTGTATGGGTGTTTTGACTGCGTGTATGTTTATTACCTGCAAGGCTGGTGCCTATGAGGGCCAGAAGAGATTCTAGGAACTGGAGTTATCTGTTGTTTTGAGCTGCCATGTGGGTGCTAAGAATTAAACCTAGTTTTTCTGTTTCTCAGTGCTAGGATTATAAACATGTGTCCCTGTGCTTGGCTCTTTTACATGGGTTCCAGGGTTTGAATTCAGGTCCTGTGCTTACAAGCAAGCATTTGGTTGATAGTCATCTATCGCCCTAGTACTCCATTTCTTGAAGGCATATTATGTGGTAATTATGTCCTTGAGCTATGTAGTAATAGATACTAGGTGTTATTTGTACTTAGGTCAACAGATACATTAATTGCTAACTTGACCCTTTAATAATTTTTCTCTATTTCCTCTAGTTTATTCATAAATGCTTATATAACTAATCTGTTTCTTTGTCGTGTTTATTTTAGTTGTGGGCTTCCCCAGACCATGTTGGATACTGGACAGTTTGTGAACTGCTCCACCATGGAGGAGGTGCCATCTTGCCAGCTGAAACTTGGAGCCTGGGTTTTACTAAAGCCAGGGAAACAGTGTTGCCATGTGGTAGGGAGCTGTCACATGAACCTCACCTCTCCCCGTGGATGTCCGCTCTGCCAATAGATGCCACTGTAAACTATTTGCTGTATAATTCTGAGTATGAAGCCTCATTTCCACGAATTGAAGGAACATTATTTCTCCCTATTAAAGGTAAGCAAATACCTTATCTTTTAAATCTTGCTTTTTTTCTTTAAGGCATACTTTCAATTTCTTTAGCATTTCCTATAGCCTGATAATTATTGGTTATAACTGAAAGGATTAAAAGATCTGTAAGCAAAATCAGACACCACAGGAAGCCTGAACTGTGGTGCAACTGCCAGTGCATGCATTAAAAAGGGATGAGGGTGGGGAGAAAGCGGGTTGGACAGTGATTACAGAGGATTTTTTAGTCCTTCCAAAAGAGGGGTGATATTGGTCAAATACCCAAGCCCATGGGTATTAGGATATCATTGCCTTGTAAAAGAAATGGATAAATTAGAGATCATATAGAAAGAGAATGATTACAAAAGAAAGAAATTATAAAACCCCCAAGTATTACTTGTTACCGGGAAAAGCCAACATATTCACAAATTTGTTTGCTATGATTGCTACATGGTGAAGCTCATTTCTAAGTATACCATATATTCATATAGAAATACTATATAGAGGTGTATACTTTAAACTGTGTTGCAATTATGGGCATCTTAAGGATTTTTAGGTTTGATGTTTTCTGTTTTCTAAAGTCTCAAGCCGGCTTTATATTCACTAGCTTTGAACTTCTTCTGGTCATATTGCTTCCACTTCCCAAGCGGAGGGCTTACAGGTGTATGATTCAAGAGTTGGCCAGTTTTAAGAGTATTTTGGGGCCTGGTCTTAACTCTTCCAGAGTCCTGAGTTCAATTCCCACAATCATCTATAAAGGGATCTGATGCCCTCTTCTGGGATGCAGGTGAACATGCAGACAGAGCACTCAGACATTAAAAAAACAAAAACAAAAGAAAAAAACAAAAACAAAAAACCCCTCCAGTTCCAGGAGATCCAATGTCCTTTTCTGATCTTCAAGGGCATTAGGCACTCACGTGGTGCATATACATACAACATATATAAACAATCATACACATAAAAGGAAGAAAAATTTTTTTAAGCATTAATATGAGTACACTGTTGCTGTCTTCAAACACACCAGAAGAGGAAATCATATGGCATTACAGATGGTTGTGAGCCACCATGTGTTTGCTGGGAATTGAACTCAGGACCTCTTGAAAAGCAGTCAGTGCTCTTAACTGCTGAGCCATTTCTCCAGCCCCCTGACATTCTTTCAAAGAAGAAAAGGAAGAAAATTTTTAAAAATGCTTTTATTTAGGTAATTTTTCATTCATCTTTAGAATATAACCTTCTCATGATATACACTGTCTTCTATGGGATTATTTTTCTCATGAGTATCTTGGTATTTAACTCAGAGTCTACATATTAGACAGTTACCTATCACTGAACCATCCATAATCTTGCCAATGTAGGTATTATTTCAGTTTTGTTTTTGAGTCTTTTCTGAGACAGGACCTCAGTATATAGCACAGATTGTCCTGGGCCACTCTCGTCTTCCCACCTAGGCACCTGAGTGCTACAATTATGGACATTTACCACCATACCAATCAGACTCTTATTTTTTGTTAGTACTACTTCAGTACATATTTCCAAATCATAAAGAGAAGTTCTTATACTGTACCCATTTGTATAATGCCTAATGAATCTTCTCTGATAGCTTGCAGACAACAGGCTAAGGGTTGATATGAATTGAGTAACAGACAGTACCCACTGTCTGAACTGGAAATCTTGTTTCTTTCATTCTTATTCTGACATCTCTTCTAGAAGTTTTCATATGTTAGAATTTTAATACTTTTTATTTCTAACAGGCAAAGAAATTCAAGAAACATGGGCAATCTCCCTAGAGCCTTTAGCCATGCATCAGAGACATTTTCAAAAGCCTGTCAGAATTTTCCTAAGAGGCTCAGTGGCACAGTGGTCTCTCCCAATGAGTAGTGCTTTAGGCACTGACAACTGGATGCTACAAAGTCCAGAGGAATACAAGTCAACTCAAAGGCTGTTGTTTCAGGAGCTGGTAAGCAGGCTGACTGCTGAAGAATTCCATCTGGTAGGTGTCCTCCACATGTCAGGGATCTCTGATAGCACCCTGGTGAGATGAGGTATTCTTGTTCACACAATGCCAAGGATCACCTTCCTAGTACAGTCTCACTAAAACTGCTGGTAGTTTTCAGATAATACTGCTTTCACCGAAGCATATGAAAATGATTATTAGTGAAGAAACCATTTGTAAAGTTGCATATACCATGAGTCCAATTAAGTTAAAGACCCTGAATTTACATAGGACAAAAGTAGTGGGCCAAATAGGATGGTTGCATGAGACTGAAATGATGGGTGGTTTCTCACTATTTAATAAATATGCGATAACATACTCTGATTTTAATGTCTTTAAGAAAAAGCTGCTGCAGTGTAAAAACAGCATAATAAATAGCTTAAGAATAATCACTCAAACTTGGGACTGTCTTCTGAAAAGGAACACAGATATACCCAGCTTTGACTTTAAAATGATGACGTGTTTGTTTGAGACAGGGTTTCAACCCTAGCTGACCTGGACCTTGCTTTGTAGACAAGACTGGCCCTGAATTCACAGGCTCTGCCCTACTCTGCCTTTCCAGGGCTGGGATAAATGATGGATAGGCACCACCCCCAGTTGTGATGGCTGTTTTTAAACTCCTTACCTTTCTTTGCCTTTGTAATCTAAGAAAGTAGATACTTATTCTGGATCCTGTGGTAAAATATTCTAGAGGAAGATTGTTGCTGTCTGGAAACTGTCCTAAGATTTACATGCTCCATTGAAAAGGACACCCCATTGCATTATTACTAATATGATGTAAACCTTGCTTATACTTGGTAAACAGAGTTGGGGACTGAGGCCATCTAAATAAGGTCTTAGCTCTGGTGCCCAGATATGAGCTGGCTAAATCTCTTCAGTGGTTTTATTGCCTCACAGTTAAGTACATTTGTTCTGAAGTCAGATGTATCCAGTAACTTCTTCGTACACCAACAGGTGATCTTGAACAAGGAACATCTTAGTCATCTTAGTCCATCCTCTAAGAAGTGGAAGTAATCATTTTAAATTGAGTGGTTCAAGATTCAACCAATGTGTAATGAGTATATAGCTGTGATTGCTTTAGTTGCCATGTACTAGACTTGGAAAAGGGTGGGCGAGGATCTCTTTATTCTTTTTCCCACTTGAATAAATCTTGTTTTCCTTCTTTTCTTTTTTAAAACAAATACAGTTGGAGAGATGCAGAGACAGAAAGCACATAGTAAATATCGCCAGCAGTGTAAGCTTTTTTTTAATAGGTGGAAACTTAGGGACTATATGATTAGTAAATTCTCTTCTGCCTCTGATAGACAGCTATTATTCAGTCTTCTAGTAGGCCACATTCTTTTAGGCAGTGTGACAATAATATTCTCAACTAATTAGCGTTTCTTTATAGGTTGCCAGTGTGGATCCTGGTGAAGGCTGGCCCCCTCTCACGGGAATTATTTCCCCATTTTCTGCTAATGCCATGATTCTCACAGTGTTCCGAGCCAAAGAAGCTGAATTTCAAAGACATTTTCTCCAGACAGCTGTGACAGAAGGTTCCCAGGATATAGCTTCCTTTTTCTCAGATGTTGTAGATAGTGTACTGAATCAGGGTCATAATTTATTTGAAGATCCTGCATCTTCTGGTAAGTTTTCCCACCAGTAATTAGCACAACACAGGGTGGTTTGCAGTCTCTTCTAGCCTTTTCATCATGTGTTTAGTGGAATCCCAGGATGTTGTAAGTCAAATAAAACTAGCCCTATAGCAGCTATAGGCAGTTTAGATTGCTAGTTTTAGAAATCCTGAAAGTCTTTAACTAAAGGCACTTTGAAACACTTTGAATTAGTGGTAAGATGAAGCCCGGCTCCGAGGATAGTTCATGACTATAAATGTGGATGGCTACGACATAAAAGTAGAAGGGAGATTTAAAAACAAAACAGGGAAAGAGGTGTAAAGAGGAGGGACATGGGTAATAGCTGTACCAGGGAAGGAATCAAAATATTCCTTATTTCTCTCATGTGGATCTTCTGCGTGCGTACATACATACATACATACATACATACATACATATGCATATGTAGCATGAAAGCAGGAGAACTGTTTGAAGGTGTGAAGGGAAACAGCAAAATTGGGACAGTTTAAGAAGAGAGTGATAAATATGAACAAGGCTCAATGATACATATATATACAGGTGTCATAATGAAAAAATTTTAAAAACTGAATGAAAATACAATGAAACTTATTTTATACACTGAAAAACTAATTTCTTTTTTTTGTGTGTGTGATAGGGCTTCTTTTTGTATCCCTGGCTGTCCTAAAACTCACTCAGTAGACCAGGATGGCCTCAGACTCATAGAGATCCACTTGTCTCTGCCTCTTGAGTGCTGGGACTAAAGGTGTACACTACCACTGCTGAGCCTGAAGTTTTCATTTGAAAGCTTGGGGTGGAGAAGACTGCATGAGGACTGGAATGATCTCTCAGAGCCTGCTTAAGAGCACTGCCTGTTGTTCTAGAAAACCTGGGTTTAATTCCCAGCGCCCATATGGTTGCTCACAGCTGTATGTAACTCCAGTTCCAGGGGATGCAACACCCTTTTCTTCTGGCTTTTGTAGATACTACATGGAAGTGGTACACAAGCACATGCAGGCTAAAACACGCATACACATAAAATTACCAGAAAAAAAAAGGAACATCAGGGTTATGGAGATGGCTCAGAAGGGTAAGGGTACTTTCTGCCAAACCTGAGAGTCTGAGTTTGATTTCCGGACCAAGTACAGATAGAACGGACTTGATAACATATGCACATTGTCACATGTGTGTGCATACACACAGTAATAATAATAGATAGCTTTTTAGAAAGGCACATTAAATTCATAAGTAAACTGCTTAATATATGTATATCATTCTTAAACAGGTGAAGAACTATATTGGAAGTGAAAGCAAAGGTTGAGATTGGTATAGAGATACGAGCGAATGACAAGTAGAAATGTAGTCAAACAGGAAGGAGTATGGGTAGGAAGAGTGTAGTGGATAATGCTGTGTTCTCTTGTATTTACATCAATTTGCTTCAAATATTACTGTTGCTTTTTGAGTCGGATAAAGTATTAGCATATTTAAAACAATCACTTTATTGTATTGTCTTATTTGTCAATTGTGTATAGGTTATTTGTAAAGTTTTAGAAACAGGTCAGAAAACTCTTTTGGAGTACTATAAAACAGCACTGTGAGTGTTTTGCCAGTGTTCCATGCTCTAGCATGACTTAGTTTCTTGGAATATGTAAATCAGTTGATGACTTACTCCATCTAGATGAGTAACTTAGTTTAGTGCTACAAACACACTCTCTAACAGACCTGTTCTAACAGAGCCTACAGCCTATAACTCAAAGTTGCATCTTATTGGCTCAGATTTACCAACTTGATTCAGGATGGTAGGTTTACTCTGTTTTAGGCTGGTTTTGTGTTAGAACATTGTTTATTCTTGTAGTAACTTTTTGTTTTGTTTTGTTTTGTTTGTTTTGTTTTTTGTTTTTCGAGACAGGGTTTCTCTGTGTTGTCCTGGCTGTCCTGGAACTCACTCTGTAGACCAGGCTGGCCTCAAACTCAGAAATCCACCTGCCTCTCAAGTACTGGGATTAAAGGCATGTGCCACCACTGCCCGGCTTGTAACTTTTTGAGAAGAGAAAAATAGCATAGATTTAGCCAGATGGTGGTGGTAAATGTTTAATCCTACCATTCAGAAGGCAGAGGTAGGTGGATCTTTCTGAGTTCCAAAGCAAGTTTCAGAATACTCAGAGCTACACAGAGAAACCCTGTCTTGGAAAAAAAAGAAAGGAAGGAGGAAAGAAACGAGAAAGAAAAAGAGAAATAGCATAGTTTTAAATATATTTAGAGGAATATTTAAAAAATAAGATAAAGGGTTATGTTAGTAATAGGAGCAAAGAGCTTCAAATTATGTTTACATTCCTACCCTCCATCCCTGCCCCAGACAAGACAGACCTGGAGGAGCTGGAAATGCAGAGTGGCAGATGTTGTAACAATGAGCATTTGGAGTGGGAGTCAGTCCAGGGGAAAAGCATAAGCTTGGATTCTCTTCCTTGGCTCTGATGTCTTCTTCTGTTTTCTGTTCCTTTAGCCCCCAGTGTTCCAGAGTGGGTCCAGCAGGAGCTTAGTCGTACCAGCTCCTGGAGTCCAGCTCTTGTCGAAAAGTGGTTTCCTTTCTCTAATGTCAGTGGTGCCACTTCAGACTTGATGGAATCATTTTGGTAAAGCTTCATACATCTCTTTGTATATTGGTCTTTGAAGTCAATAGTCAGATGTAAACAGGCTTGTTCTAAAGGAGCAAGCATATCCTATAACTCAGTGTCATGTCTTACACTGCAGATTTACCAACTTGGTGCAGTATGATAGGATTCTGCATCTTTAGTCTGCATTAACATTACTGTGTTATTCTACTAAAAGACACTTTTAAAATGAAGTAGATTTCTGAGAATAGAGAAATTACTTTAAATGCATTTAGAGGATTATTTCAGTCAAATGTAAATAAACACATAGTGTATAAACACACATCTCAGTATTCTGTTGCTGTGAAGAGATACCATGACCAAGCCAACTTATAAAATAAAGCATTTACTTAGGGGTTTGTTTTTGGTTTCAAGAGTTAGTCCACAACCACCAATAGTTTGGGAGTATGATGGCAGGCAGTCAGGCAAGCATAGTTCAGGAGTAGTAGCTGAGAGTTTACATCTGATCACAACTTGGAGGCAGATGAAGAGAGAGATGAGACCCTGTATAAGCTTTTAAAGCCTAAAGCCTACCCTAGTGA
Source organism: Montemys delectorum (assembly GCA_019843815.1). Classification (NCBI taxonomy): domain Eukaryota; kingdom Metazoa; phylum Chordata; class Mammalia; order Rodentia; family Muridae; genus Montemys; species Montemys delectorum. The sequence continues at coordinate 10,192 of JADRCD010171928.1, forward strand.
CACATCTCCAACAAAGCCACACCTCCTAATCCTTCCTTAAAAGTCCACCAACTGAGTACCAAGCATTCAAATATAAGAGCCTATGGGGGCCATTCTCATTGAAACCACCACACTATCTATATAAAATATATGAGGATCAGGAAACATTAGAACTAAGTATGTGTTACAGCAGAAATGAAGCAAACTTGGGTTAGTGAGATTGCTCACTGGGTAAAGTTATCAGCTGCCAAACCTGATGACTTGAATTTGATCTCTTGAATCCACATGGTTGAAAAAATGGATAACTTCTGCAAGTTATCCTCCGACCTTCATATGTGTGCTTTGGCACATGTGTACACATACACACACATAAATGCAAAGAAGATAACAAACTGTAATATAGGTAAGGTGGTTTGACTAGGAATGGCCCTGTAGGCTCATATATTTGTATGCTCAGTCATTAGAGAGTGTTACTACTTAAGAGGAATGAGGAAGCTGGCCTTGTTGGAGGAAGTGTGTCACTGGAGGTGGGCTTTGAGGTCTCAAAAACCCAAGCCAGTCCAAGCCAGTTCCAGTGTCTTTCTCTTCCTGTGGCCTGTGGATCTGTATCTGGAGCACTCAGCTGCCATGTCTGCCTGTGGGCAGCCATGTTCCTCACCATAAGGAAAATCTCTATAAGAGTTGCCTGGCTCATAGTATCTCTTCACAGCAAGAGAACACTGTTTAAGGCATAGATTAATTTATACTGAAAGAAATATTTATAAATTCACTGGTTATTTCTCTAAAGAGAAAACCAAGAACCAATTAATAAGAATCAAGTACAAGCAGGGGAAAGAACCAGGAGTGGTGTTGCTTTCTGTAATCTTAGCACTTGGTGAGATGGGGAGTTAGAGGCCAGTCTGGGCTGCCTAGTAGGACTTGTCCAGAAGCAAAGACAAAAATCAAAACTACCTCCCACCTCAAATGTAGGGAGGGAGTAATAGGGATAAGAACAGGCATGAATTACATAGAAAATAAATGATGGTGATCAACAGAGACTAAAGGTGGTTTTTTAAAATGTCACGTAAGGGCCAGCAAGGTGGCTCAGCAGATGGGGGTGCTTGCCGCACAGACCTTGTATTTGAGGTCATTCCTAGGAACCTGTAGAAAGATGGAAAGATGGGACTGACTCTACAAAGTTGTCATCTGACCTCCACACAAATCATGCACCCGTGTCTGCACACTCAAAAGTAAACAAAAAAGAAAAGCCAAAGTAAGCCTTAACACTGGACAACTGAAAAGGATAAAGCTTTTACCCTAATACACAGTTTTAGGAATGTAGAAGATGTAGTAGAAATTCAAGTTATTATTAAAGTTGGGGTATTTTTACTCCTCCATATAGTTATCCATTTGTTCCAAAGTCATTTGCTGGAAGAATTCTCTTCTAGTTGCATTCCTTTCAGTTGACCACCATTGTTCAGATACCTTTCTAGACTGAAGAGCCCAGAAACATTGTGCCAAGATACCATATACTGTAGCTTAAGTCTCTAAATCAGATAGGTTAAGTAGTCTCAACTTTATTTTGTTTATTTTCTACTTATTTTGATTCCAGATTTCTTGATGTCCATATGACGTTTAGAATCTGCCTATTGGGGCTGGGGAAATAAATGGCTTAGTGAATAAGTGTCCTTGGTATGAGAGCAAGAAGACCGGAGTTCAAATCCTCAGCACCACATAAAAGCCAGGCTGGACACACAAGACACCTAGCATTCATTTTCCTCTGGTCTCTGTATGCATGCACACAGGTGTTTACATTCCATCACACACACTCTCAAATACTCTCAAAATACTAATAGGCAAATAACTTGCTTATTAATTTTTCTCAAAAAAATGCCTGTTAGAATTTAGTCTTTGATCTATAAACTTGTTATGTCCATCTGCTTAGATCTTTAATTTTCTGTGGTATTTTGTATTTTTCAGTGTACAAATTTACTCTGCATTATTTTTGAAAAGTATCTCTAAATATTGAATGTACAGGTATTGTCATAGACAACCTAAAAGATTTTACAGATAAACAATGAAACTTAATACAGCCATGTTGCTGTATACAGAATCAAGGTATAAATGTGCTCATCACAAACAGAATCTATCATTTATGAACTATAGCCATAATCCCTTGAGACTATGGTCTTAAAAACTACAGTATCCAAGGAAAGAAACTTATATTAACAAGTCATTAAGAAGACTTAGGGAATAGATCACAGGTAGAGTGCTTGCCCTACCTCAGGTTTGATACTCAGCCCTGGAAAACACACTAAAGTAGTTAGGAATACATGTAAGAGGATGAATAGAAGTAAGTCTAAGATCAAAACAAAAAGCCGGGCAGTGGTGGCGCACACCTATAATCCCAGCACTTGGGAGGTAGAGGCAGGCAGATTTCTGAGTTGGAGGCCAGCCAGGGCTACACAGAGAAACCCTGTCTCAGAAAAAAAAAAAAAAAAGATCAAAACAAAAGTTCCTCCTCTCATGACATGTAGATTCTATAAAGCTACATACATAAGGCAGTGTGGCATTAGTGCACAGGTAAGCCAAACCAATGGCAGAGTGTAGACAGCCTACAAAGTAACTCCTGCATTTATGGGGATGTGGTATAGAACAAATAAGGGTGGCAGTGTGAGCCCCCAGGAAAGACAGATTTAGTTATTAATCATGTGACAGTTGACTATTCAAAAGATAAAAATTAAATTTTAACCTTTCAGAAAACACAATAAGGAATTTCTACTAGCTTAAAAAAATAAGAAAAGCACTTTAAAATTATTAGACAGATATAACTTAGGACAAATTATATGTAGATATGTATGCTTGCATGAGGCTTTGTCACATGAATGCGGATGCCCTGAGGGGTGGGAGTTGTCCCCTGAAACTGGAGATAGAGATGTTTTGAACCACCTTGCAGGAATCAAGCCTGAGTCCTCTGAAAGAGCAATAAGTGCTCTTAACCACTGAGCCTCTAACACTCATATACTTCTGTTAAAACTAGTAAAGGTGAATAAAGTAAAGCTATTTATACATAAAATGCAAATAAATCTAAAAATTCCTGTGTGTGTGGGTGGGGGGAGATGGAGCAGGGCTTTAACTGTGTCTGCAATGTCTGATTTCTTTTAAATATAGAAGAATATATAAATTTCTTTTAAATATAAATATAAATTCTATTAACTAGAATTTAATCTTGATGCTTTTCTAGTTGAAAAGTTCATATTTTCAAATTAATAGCAAAACTTTAGAAAAGAAAAAGAGGTGGGTGGGGGACAAACGTCTACTATCCAGCTCCCATGGGGACAATGTGTCTACTGAAGTGTAGACTGTATGTATGATGGGATAGCTCTCCACATGTTCTGATTCTCAGGGTTTGCAGAGTTGGAATTTGGCCTTATACTCTGCATCTTGTCTTACAGGTTGTTACATGCTGCCTCACCTGATAACGATGAATCCTCTAAAACCGAAAGTGAACTAACACGCTGCCTCTCTGAGCTCTACCAGAGAAGATCTCACGAAGAGTCTGCTGTAGTCAATCAAGAACGCAGCAGAAAGAAACGTATGCACATGCAAAACCTTTGTTTCTTAAGGAAGTCTTGTTTTCCTTTTGAGACTGTATCTTTTATTAATTTATTTTACTTTGGTTTTGGTTTTCAAGACTAGGTTTCTCTGTGCAGAGCCCTGGCTGTCCTGGACTCACTTTATAGACCAGGCTGGCCTTGGACTCACAGAGATCCACCTGCCTCGTTTCCTGGAGTGCCAGGATTAAAGTTCTGCACCACTATACCTGGCTAAGAATATACATTTTAAAAGACTGTTATTCTTTCTAAAAAAGAAACAAAAGCTTGATTAAGATTGAAATGGAAATTAAAGGGCAAATTTTCATATTTTATCTTTTAAAATAATTTTATTAGTTCGATATGGACTAAATCACTGATGTTCTTCCTTCCTAATGAATTGAGCATCCTCATTTTGATTATAATAAAAATATCAATACAGCTTTTTAAAAAATTATTTACAAATATTTGCTTATCAGTTACTTTGCCTTCCTGCTCGAGTCCCATGCTGGAAACTGAGCCCAGGGCATCAGGCATGTTAGGCAATGCTTTACCCTTGAGCAACATCTCCAGGCTAACTACAATCATTTTGCTTCACTCATGTTGTTGAACGTGTAGAGTATTTTCAATTTCTGTCATTTTAAATAATATTGCAATATGTATTATGAGTAAACTCTGAGAGATTTCCTTCTTAGAGGTTTCCAAGAATGAATTACTGTGTTAAAGGGTATGAAAATTGGCTTTTGATGTAGATTACTAAATTGTTTCAGAAAAGGCATGTGCTTGCTTAGTATGTATGAGCTATGAGCTCTATCCCTAGCACTGCAGAGAAGAAAAGTCTCCTCACCACTCTTGAGTGTTGGGCAACACTAAATAGAAGTGTGTGTGGTATTGGCTTTGTGGAAAACATGGAGATGGGACTGGAGAGATGACTCAGCAGTTAAGAACACTAGTTGCTTTTGTAGAGGACCTGGATTAGCTCCCAGCACCCACATGGCAGCACACAGCCATCTGTAACTCTAAATCGGGATCCAGTGCCCTTTTCTTGATGGTATATGCCTTTAATCCCAGCACTTGGAGGCAGAGGCAGGCAGATTTCTGAGTTCAAGGCTAGCCTGGTCTACAGAGTGAGTTCCAGGACAGCCAGGGCTATACAGAGAAACCCTGTCTTGAAAAACCAAAACCAAAAAAACAAAGTGATCGTTGAGATATTTAGTTCTAAAGTTCAGTAAAGGGAACCTATTTACTCTGTATTGTAGGTAGAAACAGATAAGAGAACTACTTGGTTTAGATAATTTCTGAAGGAAGATATTTCTTTCCAGTATTCCTTCATAGTATTTGGAGACTATAGTTCTTGATTCCATAGAAGTGAAACTTGACTTTTCTTTCCATGCTGATGTTTTGGCAGGTGGTATCCCTCGAACTCCAGTGAGACAGAAGATGAATACCATGTCCCGCTCCTTGAAGATGTTGAATGTGGCAAGGCTAAATGTAAAGGCTCAGAAGTTACATCCAGATGGTAGTCTAGACATGGCTGTGGAGAAGGGGCTCCAAAAGACTGTCATTGGCAGAACAGCAGACAAATTGGAAGATAGAGGAAGGATATTAAGAAGTTCTAAACCTAAGGGTAGGTATTCATTCATCCTAGAATGTTTGGTGTCTGTGTTATTATATAAGAGGTCTAGAGGCTGGAGCATCTAGCTCAGTTGATAGAGTGCTTGCCTAGCATTCATGAAATCCTTGGATTGATTCCTCAGAAACACATAAAACTTAACATGATGGTTTGTTCACCCGTATAATCTCAGCACTAGGAGACAGAGGCAGGAGGATCAGAATTTTGGTAACATTGTATCTATGTAATAAGTTTGAGGCAACCTCATGTAAATAAATATACAAATAAATAAAATGAAATAGGGGAAGGGAGAGGACAAATAGGATTACTTGAGGAATTGAATACTAGAGTACAACCTGAGTTGTTATTCTTTAGGAGCCATCCACCTTTTAAAAATTCTTATTTAGGGGGCTGGAGAGATGGCTTAGCAGTTAAGAGCACTGACTGCCCTTCTGAAGGTCCTGAGTTCAAATCCCAGAAACCACATGGTGGCTCACAACCATCTGTAATGAGATCTGATGCCCTCTTCTGGAGTGTCTGAAGACAGCTACAGTGTACTTACACATAATAATAAATAAACCTTTAAAAAAAAAATCTTATTTTAGGGCTGGAGAGATGGCTCAGTGGTTAAGAGCATTAACTGCTCTTCCGAAGGAGTCCTGAGTTCAAATTCCAGCAACCATATGGTGGCTCACAACCATCTGTAATGAGATCTGATGCCCTCTTCTGGGGTGTCTGAAGACAGCTACAGTGTAGTTACATATAATAAATAAATAAATAAATCTTTAAAAAAAATTTCTTATTTAATTAATTTATTTTGTTAAACTAAGGTTTCATGTAGTCCAGGCTATCTTCAAACTCTCTATGTAGCTGTCCTTGAACTCCTGATC
>JADRCD010171930.1:0-13471 GCA_019843815.1 Montemys delectorum
GAGGGAGACCCTTGTCAGTCATAGAGTTAGGATTCGCCCAGATGGCCTCGTCTTAAGTGTTATCTCTGCAAAGGCCTGATTTCTGAGTAGGGCTGGAGGGGGCAGCTAAGAAAGCAGGTATCTCTGAACGACAACACTGAGAACCGCAGAGCTTCTGCCGAGCCTGTCTACCTACATCTCGTGGCTTCAGGGCCAGGGAAGTCTGTGAAGGCGAAGGAGTGTGGTCACTGTGGACACTCCCACAGGAAGGGCAGACTCTGGACTTGGAGAACTGTAACCAGTTAGGGTGCAAGTGCCTCTTGTGGGCTGCAGAACCAGACAGACACTTCTCAACGGGCCCCCTCCCCTGCCTCTTGGGAGGGTTATCTTGAAAGCCAAGGTCTTAGTAGAATGATTCTGGCCCTGATTGAAGCTGGTTCCTGTGTCTAGGATTCTAGCTACTCCATCCAGCTCTGCCTTCACAGTGACTCAATATTACACTTACCAGTGGCCAAGAAGCTGCCAGGGGCTTCCCGCTACTTCTCATGGTCAGAAGGGATTGGCAGAGACAGACTTTGTCTTTACTCTGACGCTATGATCCTGTCCTGACTGACAGTCTGACTGTTCAAAGGGCTCTGGCCTTGGGTACTTGGGCTGGGATGAGCATTTGGAGGTCAAGGGCAAATTACTTAATGGTCAACGGTGACATTTCACCTTTGGCCACCATCTATGGGATTGTCCTGGCGGTGGCACTCACCTGACCTCCCCCTTCCTCCCACAGGTGAGAAGCCCTATACATGTTCTCACTGCAGTAGGGCCTTTGCTGACCGCTCCAACCTGAGGGCTCATCTGCAGACTCACGCTGGTACCAAGAAGTACAGGTGCACCATGTGCCCCAAGGCCTTCTCCCGCATGTCTCTCTTGGCACGGCATGAGGAAGCTGGCTGCTGTCCTGGTCCCTAGGTGGGCACAGCAGGGTTGGAGGGGCCTAACCCAACAATACTCTCAGTGGTTCTGTCATCCAGGACAGGGCCCAGCTCATAGTTGCCTGTGTCCTGTCAAGAACCAAGCCCGGTGGAGCCTTTGGGCATCTTTCCCTAAGGCCACAGAGGAGATTTCCCATCACGAGGCTCCCCAAAATAAGAACCAACGGTTCTGTTTTCAGTTTGGCCTGTCTGCTGGACCTGTTCCAAAAAGGAGCACCTATTGGGAAATAGCTAACACTGGACAAAATCCACCATGACACCAATGATCCTGGCCACCTGGGTCCCTTTGTGTACAATTTGGAAAGACCATTTTTACTTGAGAGCACAATGTGTGTATAACCCTGGAAAGCACAGCTACCTCTCAGCCAGCCTCAGTTGCCTTTACCATGAGGGAGGTCAGAGACACATTCTCTCCTGCCCCTTCGGTACACATACTTGTGCGTACACAAACACACATACACCCTGGCCCCTCCCTGTAAGATGAGGCGGGCCCAGGGAGGATTGGGCTGAAGGCAGGTCCCACCTCACCTGTCCTCAGCTTTGTTGCCCTGCTTGGGGCTGGCCTCCGTAGCTGGTTAACGTCTCAGGAGAGCAGCTGTGGGTAATAAAGAGCCTCCAGACTCAGGCCTCCTGTCTTGAGCCTTGATGTCTTGCGTCTTTACCAATCCCCTGGATCTATGGAGGAGGCAGAATTCTCCAGGGGCAACAGGATTCCGGATAACTTGGACCCTTCGGAGCACAGAGCAGACAGGAGACGGAGGGCATCGTGTCAGAGCATTTCAGAGACCTGTATGCAGGTGAGCCTGTGGCCTTCTCTGGAAGAAATGAAACTTGGAAGAGAAGCTGCATGAAGTGGCTTGGAGGTATGATGCCGAGTTACGCTAGCAGCAGGGTTAAGGGCCCATGAAGGATGCTTGGATGGGACCAGGGTTGAGAACTAGTCGGGTGGCTAGCAGATAAGTAGTGCCCCAAGCACAGGAGAGAGCAGGACTTGGTTCTTCCAGTGGATCTGACCGGCTCCAGTTGGCATTTGGGCAGAAAAAGGAGACCCACAGAATCCAGCAGAGAGAATTCTTGACATATTTTTAGGTAAGAGTCTTTGAGCCACTCCACCTCTGGCCCAGAACAAGGGACATAAGTCAGCCACCTTCTTCCAGGCCCAGTAGCAAGGGTTCCCACCTTCTCCTGAGCTTCCAGGAGCCTGCTAAATCTTCACGTGGGAAAGCAAGTGGCCAGGAAAGCCCATGGGGGTCATGCAGGTGTTGCAGGCTTCAGGCCAGACTTGGGAGTGGGTATCTAGCTGTGGTTTGCTGGCCTTCGGGACCTCCCAGAGGAAGCTTGACCTATTTGTTTGGAGATGGTCTCAGTCTGTAGGCCACGCTGGCCTTGAGCTCCTCAGCTGGGTTATAGGTATGAGCAACATACCTGGGTTAGAGCTTGACCTTGAAGTTGGGCTTCTAGACCAGGAGTGGCTGCAACCACATAAACACCATACCCCACTCCTGTGAGGGAGAAGGCTACATACTGACAATACCAGACCTACGCCGGGCTGGTAGAGGAACACAATTTTGAGAGACACATTCCTGTTCCCAGACCTAGACTCTTGCCTCCCTGCCCAGGAGGCAGGAAGTGGGCTCAAGGGCACCCTCTGAATGGAAATGCGCCCATCGAAAGTTCTGGCAGCCAGAAGTCCCAACCCAAAGTGGCCTCCAAGGCAGGAAGTGGAAGTTGTCCTTGTCTTGTAGGAGGCCCTCTATCTCTGCCATCACACTGTCCTGTGCCTGTGGGTCTCTCCACAGGACTTCAGCAGCTGCAAAGACCCACGTCTAAGGGTCTTCAACTGGTTAGGATTTTGACATGGATTTGGGGTGGGGGACTGCTGTTCAGCCCAAACACCCAAGAACATGTGGTTTGAGAAGTCACCCTACCTGGGCCTCGCTTTAGAGCAAGGTGGGGCGGGGTGGGGGTGGGGGGGTTCTGATGATTCCTTCTTGAAATCTATACAGTGTCATGGGGTAGTCAGGTGTTGGAAATAGCTTCAAAGGTTGTGGGTAAGAAGCCCCTTCCCTCTGCCACCTCCTCTTCATCTCTCATCAAAGCAAAGGAAGGAATCTTGTCCCCAAATGTCTGGTCCCTCTGCAAACAGGTCAAGAGTCCCCTGGTGGAGGGCCCCTCAGAACCCCAACCAACGTGAGCCTGGGTTTCTCACAGGAATGTTCTTTTAAAATAGCATCCAGATGCCCAAAGGAAGCTATATTGTAGATTGTGTTCTATTTCTGGTTCCCTATGTCTAAATGGGGCTATCACACCTGTCGGGTATGAAGCAGGGAATCTCACAGCCCAAAATAAAGTGGAATGTTTTCCCCCTTCGGTTCCAGCCCATGGAAAATGCTCTTGTATTTATATCTGGGCTGGTGGAGGGCTGAGGTAGCTGAGTGTGGGGGTTGGCAGAGAAGCAGGAGGAGGGTACCTGCCAGGGAACTGATACGGAATGAACGGAGTGCTTTCCACTCTGCGGGCCAGGCTGAAGTCAGGTCGCAGCAGCTGAGCAGCGACACCTGCGCCTGCCCAGCCAGCCTGGCACAGCAAAGGGACTGGGGGTGGTGGCTTCTCATTTAATCTCTGGGCCCAGTCCCTGACATGCAGAATGAGGGTCAAAAAGAGGGTGTCCCAGGGTACTTAGGTGGCCCTTTTCTATGGCGTTGCTTTTCTTCCTTGCCTGTCGCCGTCTACAGAGTTACTTTTGAAAGTCCCACTTCCCCTCCTAAGGACAAAGAGACAGGGTTTCTCTGTGTAGCCCTGGCTGTCCTGGAACTCACTCTGTAGACCAGGCTGGCCTTGAACTCAGACTCAGAAATCTGCCTGCCTCTGCCTCCCAAGTGCTGGGATTAAAGGTCTGCGCCACCACAGCCCAGCAAGGACAAACTTCTGAGAAAACTTCTAGGCCTTTTGTTAGAACCTCTCTCCGAAATGAGAGCAGGGGACAAGGAGGGACAAGGGGCCCAGGAGAGTAAGAAAACAGATTTAGTCACAGCCCCGTGATGTCTATGGGAAGCAGAGACCTGCAAGCTCAGTGATATTCAGGATGAGATCAAAATGTAACCCATCACACCTGGAAGCGGTCTTCCCTGAGTGCTGGCTGCCCTGCAGAGAGAATGTCTAGGGACTGAGGGCCTATACGGGTCTTCCAGTCAGGGTTTAAAGCAAAGAACACCCTTGGCTTTCTGGAAACAGGTGCTTGAGGGACAGCAGGCCTTTGGATGACCCAGTCCCTGTCCCCACAGCCCGCTGAGGGACAGCAGGCCTTTGGATGACCCAGTCCCTGTCCCCACAGCTCGCTGAAAGAAGCCTCTTCAGAAAGCCAAAGAGACACGAAGGTTATAGCGTTTGCTTCCAGAAGCCCGGAGGAGGATTATATAAATAACATTTTGGCCCGGAATATTCTAGGGGGTTCTCCAGATGCTTGAAATAGTCCGCTTGTTACTATGTATACTCAGAGCATCTACCCCTGGCCGCGCCCACGTGGCTAAGTATAGCTCCCTGGCTGAACCTGATGGAACACAAGTTTCCAGGCTGCTGTGACGATGGAGTGGAACATCCAGGGACAGTACATGGCTGCTGAGGCAAGCAGCCACACCCTCCAGCCCAGCCCAGAACATCCAGTGTCTGCCGAGTTAACCATATAGCCAGCTTCTCCATGTCTAGAACTGCTGGGACTGGAAAGATGGTTTGTGGTATAAAACAGAGACCTCAGGGAAATTACAAGAGCATATAACTCCAGGTTCAGGGTGCTGGTGCTCCATCTCCCCGCTGACTTTCATGGACACCCCATACAGGTAGCAGATAGACATATATGCATTAAACATCCCTTAAAAAGAACCACACAACCTTTAATCCCAGCACTGGGGAGGCAGAGGCAGGCAGATTTCTGAGTTCGAGGCCAGCCTGGTCTACAGAGTGAGTTCCAGGACAGCTAGGGCTATACAGAGAAACCCTGTTTCAAAAAAAAAAAAAAGAAAGAAAAAGAAAAAAAGAAAAAAAAAGAAAAAAAGAACCACACAAAGCTCAATGATAGAATTAAAGAGAACACCAAGCAGAGATATCTTCAGTCGCAGAACACATGGAAGCCCTGGTTTTACCCTTGGCTCTGAGTTTTATATCTTTATTTATAGATCTCTGAAGTGGGATATAGTGTAGCAGTAGAAGACAGGCCTAGCATGACTGAAGACCTGGGGAAAAGACAGAAAGAAAAGGACCTGAGGGAGGATAAAGGATCCTCAATACCTTAAAACACAGTATGACTGCACCTTAGACCGGACCAGAGCACAGTCCTGTCCCTTAAATACAGTTGTCATTCTAGAAGACCAGATCCCATACCCTGAATAAATCAGGACACACACCCCTGCAGCTGTCTTTGGGACAGAGAGTTAAGTCTGTTGTGACAGCTCTTTTTTTTTTTTCCCTTCATGTGTACGAATGTTTTGCATGCTATTCTGTGCACCAGATGTGTGCCTGCTTCCCATGGAGGTCAGATCCCATGAGGCATCAGATTCCCTGGAACTGGAGTTGTAGACTTTTTGTTTGCTTTTCTTTTTTTTTTTTTTAAAGCACTTTTTATAAAGATTTATTTATATGAGTATACTGTCGCTCTCTTCAGACACACCAGAAGAGGGCATCAGATCCCATTACAAATGGTTGTGAGCCACCATGTGGTTGCTGGGAATTGAACTCAGGACCTTTGGAAGATCAGTCAGTGCTCTTAACCTCTGAGCCATCTCTCCAGCCCTGTTTGTTTTTCAAGACAGGGTTTCTCTGTGTGGTCTTAGCTGTCCTGGGACTTGCTCTGTAGACCAGGCTGGCCTTGAACCCTTGAACTCAGAATCTCTTGTCTCTGCCTCCCAAGTGCTGGGGTTAAAGGCATGCGTCACCACCAACTGTAAGCCACGATGTAGATGATGAAAATGGAACCCTGGTTCTCTTAGAGAGAACAAGTGGTCTTAACTACTGATCCATTTCCCCTCCCCCTCCCCCACCCCCACCCTGGTGACAGCCCTTAATTTAAGACACCTGTCTCCACCATACTTTCTGGCTTATTTGCTATGTTGAACTAAATCACGTGATGTGAAACGTCCCACTGATCACCCCCCCCCCCCCAAATAACACTTGGACACTTCTTTTGTTTGAGGGATTGCCCAGGACATCACTCTGGGGACACCACCTCCCACCTGGTCAAAGTTTCTCTGGCCTCACCATCTCCTATACCCCTCCCCCCACATCCTTATCTTCTGTTGCTACAATTCCTTCCCTTGATCCTACTTCACCTACAATTCCCACTTCACCTATGATCCTAAAACAAAGGTACTCTTCCACTAGGTGACTCCCTATGAGTTTGCAGATGGAGTTCTTTCCCCTGATTCCTCACTCACACAGATCCTCCAGCCCTAGCCAGAGACCCCTGGCCACATGCAGTTAGGGCGAACTCCATACAACTTGTTGGCAGGAATGGTCGGATACTCAGATGAGGTTCCCATGATCCTCCTGACCTGCTCCGCCAGGAGGGAAGGCCAATAGTCAACAAGTCCAGCTGTGATGGTCTCTGGCTATGACGGAGCACTTTTTCAGGTGCATCACTTAGTACACCACTAATAGTTCCTCACTGGAACCTATGACTTCCTTGGTGAAAGGTTTTTGTCTAAGTTCTCAGTACCAGAAATGACTCTGGAAGGGCATTGAGTACATTCATAAAGTTGGGTGGGGTAGTTTGTTTTTGTCTCTATACATAGCCCTATTGTCCTGGAATTCTCTATGCAGACCAGCCAGGCATGAAACTCACAGACATCCACCTATCTCTGCCTCCTGAGTGCGGGTATTAAAGGCATGTGTCACCACACCTGGCTTACAAAATTTTATTCACAACCACTGGGTGGCTATTTCATTAGCTGCCACATTGTGAAGCACGCAGGGTCCACAAGCAAATAGGACTTTTGGTCTTAACCTCCCCAGCATCCTTAGTGGTAACGTCTGGCACCGCAGGCTAGCCCTGGCACCACAGGCTAGCTCGCAGGGAAGAGACACTTCCAGCTGGGTCCTGGCTTTATTTCTCAAATCTGCAACCAGGGCGTAAAATATCCCTAAGGTCTTACCATTCAGCTCTAAGGTAGATCCAGCAACTGCGGCAATAGCTGTTACCTTTGGGGGCCTCTTCAGCCAACAACTATTAGGGAGGTACCCATCGATGGCACTGGGGTTCTCAGTCAACCTTATGGGCGGCGCATGGTGGCATACACCTTTACTTGTGAGGCAGAAGCAGGTGGATTTCTGTGAGTTGGAGGCCAGCCTGGTCTACAGAGCGAGTTCCAGGCCAGCCAAGGCTATGTAGAAACCCTGTCTCTAAACAAACAACACAACCACCTTACAGCTTCAGGGAACACCTGTTTCCACTCTCACAAGATACTCAGCTCCTGTTAATCGTTAACATTTACAGACCCAGGTTATGGCAGGCTTTGTCTCAGTCACCTTGGTGGGTGGCATCTGTGCCTTACCCAACTATAAAGCTTCCAAAGATGTCACAGCTGCACCTGGCCCTGTCACCCTTTTGAACTGATTTCCTCTACTTGCTCCTCCTGGGGCAGTCTCAAAAGGGTTTCTGAATCCGAAAGACACTCGGAGCTTAGCATTCTGTCATCTATGAGATCGCCTTTTCCAGGGGCGATGATCAAGACACACCAAAATGATTAGCAGCCAGCATCGCACTCCAAAAGCCCATCACTAGTGTCTGGTTATCATAGGAGTTCACAACTAGGAAGATTCCAAAGTCAAACGGAAGCAAGATTTCACCGTATGGAGAGAGCCCTTCACCCACTAGAACCAGTCACTTCCTCCACACAGATTGAGGTTGGGGTGTGGATAGAACGTGCTAACTTAATTAGTTCTCTCCACAGTCCTCAGTCACTCTCTGAGCCTTCCACCTCCACGTGGAAAGTCTTCCCTGGAGCCTCCTCACTCATGGTGAACTCAGTTCAAGGTGCTCCCCTCTACCCAGGGCCAAGCAGTGCTACACAGGCCCTGCTGTCCCTGGCTGCCCCTCCTAGCTCCCTAGGTCTGAGAGGCTCTGGGTTGGGCTGGTACAGTGACTGTAAGGGCAGCCATTTCTCTATCTACCACACCCTGCTACTGGAGGAGGTCTTGGCTGGACAAATGGTCTTGACCCCTATTGTAACTTGTTGTAGGAGGGGAACATTCCCTGCTTAGTCAGGAGATAGAAAATTACCTGTCCCTGGCACAGGCTTGCCCACCTTCACTTGGATGATTTTATCACAGTGCCTTGAGTAAACTCCTCCGCAGACTTCAAAGCCTTCCAGCAGCTCCTTAGTACAGAATTTCTTTTTCCCCTTAGAACTCAGGCACATCTTGCTACGTTTGCTTTGAAACCCAGACAAATCTCTTTGTTTCTTGTATTATAGTAAACTTGACTCAACCCAGAGAACACAGATTAACAATAGATCGTTGCAATAACATGAGGTTTATTGATCCACAGGTATGTGGGGTTGCCCACCCTCACAGGGGGGGGATCAACCCCGAACTCAGAAAGCACATATCTTTTATATTTTACAGAGGGAAGATTTCTGCAACAAGGCTAGCTGGCTTACTCTGGTTGATGGAACAGGACAAAGGATCTCATCAGGCATTGGTGGGCTTGCTCGGGGGACTGTTCTTGGCTTAGTCAGCCAACTTCCCTATCCAGCTCTGCACCTGGCCTTGAAAAGTCTCTGGGAAAGTGCTGAGTAAATAGGGGGTTGGGGGGTTCTTGTTTTCATAGACCTTCACGTCATTGCAACCACTAGGTTTTTTTGTTTGTTTGTTTTTGTTTTGTTTTTGTTTTTGTTTTGGTCTTACTTAGCTTAGTCAGAATGGCCTGGTCATTCTGTCTCCAGATTCTGACCACCAGAACTTTGTTTTCACAACATGTCCTTGGCTATCTCTGAAACACAACTTCTCAGTGTCTGAAGCTGCTGCTTACAGGAGCTGGAATATGGCTCTCTTATTTTACTTTATTTCTACATTTCCAGAACTTTGTTTCTATATTCTTAAAAACTTGGTTTCTATATTCCCAGAACCTTGTTTCTACAGCTTTGTTTTTTCACCCTATTACTTCATTCTCCCCCTTTTCCTATTGCATAATTTTAATCTTACAATCCTAACTCCATCTCATCACTGGTGACAATGATGGGCTTATATTGCTGTCCTAACATCACTATCTGCACTGCATCAATACATTCTCTAATCTTAGCTAAACTGTCTTTAACTCTTCCTGAGTGGTCTATAAAAACAACATTTTTCTCCAGTGCAGCACACACACCTCCTTCATTAAGGAATAGCAGGTCTACTCCTCTCCTGTTTTGAAGAACTACCTCTGAGAGGAAGGTCAGGGATTCTTGGAGGTCAGCTAAAGTCTTTTCTATTCTTTCTATATCTAAATCAATGGCAGTTCTCAGTTCTCCATAAGCCTTATGCTATAAGGCAATAGCTGATGATCCTGTAGCTGTCCCTGCAGTTCTTAAACTCAGTCCCAATATAAGTGCCAAGGTAACCCCTAACTCTCTCTTTTGTGTCTTACTTATTTTCTAGCATCAGGATCCCAATAATCCAGCACATCTTCATAAGGTGCTCTTACCTGCTGAGCCATCTCGCCAGCCCCAACAGTGCAATTTTTAATACATCATTAAATAGATATTGTTTTAAACCTTATCTCTGGCCCAGGCCTCACCATTGGCCTCACTAGACTTATAAGGGGGGTAAGAATTACATAAAATATCATGAAGATCTGTTTTCCTGGATCGGCTCATGCCACGTGTTGTTTAGAATGACTCCAACCCTGAGTTACGAGTTTTAAGCTAATTTTCTGTTACCAATATTACAAGCAAAAAGCTGTTGTCCCCTTTAAGAGTGGCTTGTGCAGACACTCAGCCTCTATCAACTCTTTTTCAGCTCTGCTTACTCCCAGACACAGCACAGTGGCTTCTCAGTCTCTGCTGTGCAAGTTGAGACTGCCTTTAAACAAGTTAAGCTAAATCAAAATTGTTTTTTTTAAAGATTTATTTATTTTATGTATATGAGTACACACCGTAGCTATACAGATAGTTGTGAGCCTTCATCTGGTTGCTGAGAATTGACTTTTAGGACCTCTGCTCACTCCAATCAATCCCACTCGCTCTGGTAGACCCCTCTTGATCAGTCCCTGCTTGCTCCGGATCAAAGATTTATTTACTATTATAAATAAGTACACTGTAGCTGTCTTCAGACACACCAGAAGAGGGTGTCAGATCACATTACGGGTGGTTGTGAGCCACCATGTGGTTGCTGGGATTTGAACTCACGACCTTCAGAAGTGCAGTCGGTGCTCTTACCTGTTGAGCCATCTCACCAGCCCTAAATCAAAGTTTTAACTTTTTTTTTTCTTTAACATGAAACAGCACAACAATCATTCATCTAAATACTGTCCACCTCCCGATAAGCAAAGCGTGACTCCCAAGGCTTCAATATCCAATTATATTTACACAATAACAATACCACAATTTACAAGATGCCAATTCAATAATTTTTGAACCAGATAGTAAAGACAATATTTTAACCCAATTAATTTATTTAGTAAAAACCTATTTGGTTGTTCAGGAGTCCCTGCCCATCTACTCTGTGTCTCAGCTGCTGGGCCCTGCTCTTACGCCACACCTGACCATGGCCCCTAGGGAGCCCACGCTGGTGGAGCTGAGGTGTTGTGGGCTCCGGAGCAGCAGCTGCCCCTCCCGTTACTGGGAGCAGAGTAGGAGGATAGGGAGGAGGGGATCTGCACAAACTCTCAACAGACCTGAATCTGAAAGTGAGACAAAAGGACGAACCCACAAAGGGGGCGACCAGACCAAGTCCTCCCAGACAACAATATAGGGGACCTAGTTGGGGTGTCCCCTCAGCAGGAAAATCTTGTTTTTAACCTCCTCTATCTTGTTTAAACAGAAGGAGCCCACGGATGGCCATCCAGTCTGAAAGGACGGCCACTCCAAGGCACACAGAGCCTGCCATTTTTTTTTTCTTTTCTTTTCTAACTTCAACAGACAAATTGTGTAGAACAAGATACCAAGAAACACAGAGAAAAACAATTACCACACAGATAGCTCGACCTTGTCAGGTCCATAGACACAGAGAAAGACATTCCACACACACAGCTCGCCCCTTCCATGGGCACTATTACAGGTACCAGGTGCTCCTGCACACACAGATACAACAAAGCCAGATCACAGTGTTGCTCGGTCTTGCCAGCCACACCGAAACAAACTAGGTACTCCTGCACACAGCAGAGGTCAGATAAACCAGGTTATACAACAAT
The DNA here is from genome assembly GCA_019843815.1 of Montemys delectorum. NCBI lineage: Eukaryota > Metazoa > Chordata > Mammalia > Rodentia > Muridae > Montemys > Montemys delectorum. The sequence continues at coordinate 11,347 of JADRCD010171930.1, forward strand.
ATCACAGAGAAAGACCAAGACAAGCAAAACCAAAACAGAGTGTCTGACACGTGATTTCTGCAGATGCCTGACACTGTCAATACCGGACTCAGATGGCAGCTGAACCCCAGCTGTCTTCCATGGGATTCCAAAGCAACCTTCAGATTCCTGTGGCCCGTAACACTGGCACGTCTGCCTGTTACAGCCGTAAGTCCCTCACAGGGCTTACAGTGACCACCCGAGAAGGGACTTGAATCCCTCGCACCTGAGACCAGGGACTCAAACCCCAGACTGGGGACTCGAACCCCAAAACCTGAGACTGGGGACTCAAACTCCAAAACCTGAGACTGGGGACTCAAACCCCAAAGCCTGCAGAGGCCACCCACGAAGGGACTTGAACCCCTCAATGGTCTTGAAAACACAGAAGCAAACACAGACTGCAAACAACACAAAACAGAAAGTAATACAGACTGACAAAACAGAAAGCAACACAGACTTGCCTGAGCATACCTCCGATCCCATCGCCAATTGTGGGTCTGGGGGAGTGCCTTCTTCCCGGCCAATGCACCATATGTAGTAAACTTGGTTCAACCCAGAGAACACAGATTAACAATAGATCATTGCAATAACATGAGGTTTATTGATCCACAGGTATGTGGGTTGCCCACCCTCACAGGGGGGATCAACCTCGAACTCAGAAAGCACACATCTTTTATATTTTACAGAGGGCAGATTTCTGCAACAAGGCTAGCTGGCTTACTCTGGTTGGTGGAACACAGGACAAAGGATCTCATCAGGCATTGGTTGGCTTGCTCAGGGGGCTGTTCTTGGCTTAGTCAGCCAACTTCCCTATCCAGCTCTGCACCTGGCCTTGAAAAGTCTCTGGGAAGGGGCTGAGTAACTAGGGGGTTGGGGGATTGTTGGCACCAAGGTCAGGGTGATAGTTTGTGGTCTTTTTCAAAATTCACCACAGGGAGGGGTTGAGGGGGTTCTTCTGAGAATTGCTAATCTTGTTTTCATAGACCTTCACGTCATTGCAACCACCAGTTTTTGTTTTTGTTTGTTTTTTGTTTGTTTGTTTTGGCTTTACTTAGCTTAGTCAGAATGGCCTGATCATTCTATCTCCACATTCTGACCACCAGAACTTTGTTTTCACAACATGTCCTTGGCTATCTCTGAAACACAACTTCTCAGTGTCTGAAGCTGCTGCTTACAGGAGCTGGAATATGGCTCTCTTATTTTACTTTATTTCTACATTTCCAGAACTTTGTTTCTATAGTCTCAAAAACTTGGTTTCTATATCCCCAGAACCTTGTTTCTACAGCTTTGTTTTTTCACTTTATTACTTCAGTATCTCTGCTAGGTTATGCATCCTCTATGCTAACACGCTATCGGTGATGATAGTCTAAGACACTCAGATCCTCCAAAGCCTTTCTTTCTTCATAAGAATCCTGCCTCAACAAGGGTCCAGCAAAGCCACAAACCTCCAAGCCAGATCCGAGTCCCTGATGAATCCAGCTCTTCCTTGAGTATCTAGTGAACCCTGTCCTCTCAGGCCAAAGGTTCTTTTTTTTTTTTTTTTTTTAAAGATTTATTTATTTTTTATGTGTATGAGTATACTGTAGTTGTACAGATGGCCACTCGCTCTGGCCCCACTCACTCTGGCCCCGCTTGCTCCAGTGTAATTCACTGTAGCTGTCTTCAGACGCACCAGAAGTGGGCGTCAGATCTCATTATGGGTGGTTGTGAGCCACCATGTGGTTGCTGGGATCCGAACTCAGGTCCTTCGGAAGAGCAGTCAGTGCTCTTACCCGCTGAGCCCTCTCGCCAGCCCCTGGGTTCTAAACATAGCTTCCTCATTCCTAGATCCCCAATCTCTAGTCTCCATGGTTCTCCAGCCCCTAATACCCAGTGGACCTCCATGCTAATGAACGCATGTCTTAGGATTTCTACTGCTGTGATGAAACACTATGACCAAAAGCAACTTGGGGAGGACAGGGTTTATTTGGTTTCAGAAGCCAACCCAGGAACTCAAGCTGGGGAGAAACCTGGAGTGGGAAGTGATGCAGAGGCCATAGAGGGTGCTGGCTTGCTCCCCATGGCTTGCTCAGCCTGCTTTCTTTTTTTTTTTTTTCCTTCTTTCCTT
>JADRCD010171943.1:0-14868 GCA_019843815.1 Montemys delectorum
TTTTTTTTTTTTTGGTCACTCTATCTCACCCCTCCCCCTTTACACTCTATCCCATTTAGGGCATCTCTAAAGTGGTGTATTTATTAATAAAATCCAGACAAGGAGTTGAATGGGGAACACATTTCATTGGATTGAGTAGGATATACGTATGTAGTTTGCAGTAGCTTCTAAATTATAAGAACATCAACACTTAAATGTCATTAATTCAAAATTATTTATAGGGGCCCACAGAAGAACAATAAATGTTAGCTGCCATGACCTCTTGCAACTCTGTAGAAAGAAACTGGAAGTTTTCCTGACTTTTATAGCAACCCCACACATTCACATAAAACTGCTAACAACAAGTGGGAAAAACTAAGCAGTGTGATTCCAAACTAGCAATAAGGAAAGTATAGGGCAATGCCAAAGAAAAGGACAGGGAGACGCAGAGATGACTCAAGCATTGAGGGAACCAGCTGCTCTTCCAGAGGACCCTGGTTCAATTCCAAGCACCCACATGGAAGCTCACAGTCTTCTGTATCCACCACTCCAGGGTCTCCTAGGGCACCAGGCACACACACGGTGCATAGAAATACACTTGGACAAAACACCCATAGACGTAAAATAAATGTTAGAAAAACATTCTTAAAGTGAACAAATGGTCTTTCTATTCTTATATATATAGAAGAAGTTATAAACTCACTAGTGCACAAAATGGAAGAAAAATGCAAGGATAGCTTTAAGCTCAGGAATTATTATTACTAGTATAATTTTTACCGAATGTGATACTGAATAATGCCGAGTGATTTCTGGATCGATCCCTTTAGCAATTCAGTTTGAAATTTATTTTGATTCTTTACCTCATTCTAAGAAAATAGCTCACTTTCGTTTTGTATTTTGTATCTTATGTTAAAATTTTTTAAAGGAGTTCCCCACACCCCCCCATCCCATCCACCCAAGCAAATCTAGCTATTCTGAGAGACTGTGGTCTGGGAAAAGCCTCCCAGGGTTCAAATCCTAACAGCGTCACTTCAGAGGAACAGTTCAACTATTCGTCTCAGTTTCTCTATTGGAAAGCAGAGCAGGCATGGCTGCTCTTATGGAGAATAAGTTCACAAATGAGGAACCCATAGGACCACTCTTAAATGTGTGAGATCTGTTTATGATTCGGCTGCTGTTACCACTCTAGTGCTCAGCAGTGATCACATTGAGCTTGTGCTTCACCCTGCAAAACAGTCTTTTCAGATTGAGTTCGAGGTGGCCTAGCCTTTCCTCTGCCTTCTGAGGGACTTGTCAATGACACCAGCATACGCCACCGCTTACTTAGCCAACCTCAGCTCACCTGGCCTGCTACTGTTCTCGTCTTTTCCATGGTAGCTTTCCAGTTAAACTCTAAGTTTCTTAGAAACATGATTGTGCTCAGTCTTCCTCTACCCCCAAAGGAAATAATTCAAGGTCTGGTACAGATATACACTTGGTAAGAACGTGTTGGTGTGCGCGTGTGTACACTCACAAATATAGGCATGCATGTGTTAATATGCATAAAGAAAAAGTGAGGCTTCCTGTCTCTGAACCAAGTAAGTGCCCTCTAGTGGCTGGGAAGAGCATTGTCCACGGCTCCAACTTGTATTCCAATATTCTATTGAGGAAGAAGGAAAACCTCTGGACATTGCTGTTTACAGACACGTGGGATTAATTTTATTTTTTATTAACAATATTAAATAATATTTCTGATGTTATCACAAAACAAGACTGAATGTTCCCTGGGTTTTTTTTTTCACCAAAGAAAACTATGAAGAATCTGAATTGGGCATTTGAGGTCTCTCTGTAACTGAGAAGAAATGGATGAGGAATTCATGAAAGAGAATATCCTTGGGCCTACCAGTGTACGGTGACCTCTCATTTTTATTCATGGGAACAAATCCCTAAGGTTTCAGTCAAAAAAGTTACATTGTTTCCAGTAAACCAGAAGGCTACAATAATATTTCTAGAGATCTTGAAGACTGCCTAGTCCAGCCAATCTCCTTATTTTTACAAATAAGAATGCAGAGGTTGACATAGACAAGGTGGCCTGGAGAAGGGCCATGTGGGGAATTCCTCTTATTCTTGAGATTAGAAATTTGCTCTCCTAATTGCTTCAGCATGGCTCCTCCCAGAGGTTAGAGGTCAGACCATGTTCAGGTTCGATAGGCAGAGGGGATGTATGTCAGGAAGTAAAGGCCTCCAAAGTCACCCAACACCCATATTGACATAGCCCTTGTCACAGGCCAACTGCAGAGAAAGTACAGCTGATTATCTAGGTGTGTGGGCAGAAGGCCACCGGATGCAGTCAACAAGAAATTCTTCAAAGTCTACTTTCTTGGGTGAAAGGCCTGACTGACTTCATCCCGGTTAATTTTCTGAAGTAAATCATGCCTGGTCCCTCCTGTTAGTTTATGTCTAGGTAGCATCCCAAGCGGGTGACTTTGGCTTCAAACATCAACATTCCTCAACCTCACACTACCCAAAAAAGGCAGCTGCTAACCCGTAACTGCTCAAACTACTGAGCTTTCCCGGTGCATAGGAAAAGTCAGGAGAAGGGTGGAGCCTGGCAGCTTGAGAAACTCATACAATGAAAAGAAAAGGATTGGATGTTCCTGACAGGGAGACCCCAGCCAATAACAATAATAACTATTTGCCCTGCTCCACCTACTCCACATTGTGTTGAAAACTGTAGACAGGAAAACCAGCAACAGTATTAAGCTGTGGGCATTAGGAAGCCACAACAAAATGTGCTCCCAAAGCGTCTATAACTTCTCTCAGCAGTCAGATTTCAGTTCAATGTGGGGATGAAGAGAGAGTCAGTCACAAAGAAGAAAGGGGGATTAATTTGATGGTAAATACTGTTTGGAAAACTCATGGTAAGAGCTTATAAAATCATTCTCTCCTAAGGAGACTCCTCTTCAATTACTTATCTCGTATCTCGTATGAACCACGTCCTACAATACTTACCTCACCCTCTCTATCCATAAAGAAAAGAGAGCTTCACCAGCTAGTCTCAAAGATGCCTTCCAGGTCTACAGTCAAATAATAGCACCCTTTCCCCAAGAGTCTCAAAGTACTTTTAAATCATCTCTTTCCCGTTGTTTCTTCACATTTCATTTTAAGTAAACAAAAGGAAAAATGAAAGTGATGTGTGGCAAGAGGGAAAATGTACCCCAAATTGCCCTGGAGTTCACGGCCCCAACAGAAATTAAAAGAGTAATCTGCTATAAACCCCACCTCCGTTCCCCCGCCAGGATTCTAAAAGGAAATGCTATTGCCATTTTGAACGGGATGATGCCTCACTGTGCTCACTAACTGTCAGTACTATCTCCTAGTCAATGTGGGATCCTCTACTATTCAGGAACCAGAGGCGCCCTAGATGTGAAGTGAAAGATGTACTACCCAAGAATATGGGGATGTATGTGCCTTCTCACCCTTGAATCATCCCAGCTTCCTTGTATTCCAGAACTGATGGGGGAGGTAACATGAAACAAACCCATAGCCTTTCTGTCGCCTGTGTTTGGAATCTCTTCAGGTTGCCCTGGCCCACTTCATTACCACCTTCTCCTTAGACTTCAACTCTCAGACAACAGAGCTGGTAATTGATGGATTTTTTTTTTACTTCATCTGTTCTCCCCACCAGCTCCTCACCCACTCTCTCTCTCCCACCCCCACGACCCCCCCCCCTTTTTTTTTACCTGGCATAATATCCTACAGGATTCGATAGGCAAAAGAAATATCAAGCAGCAGCGCAACCAAAGTGCAGGAGTCATTGTCTTCCACACAGCAGGTGTTCTTGCTTCTGTAAAAAACAAAGGAAATGCAAAACATCTCCGGTTTGAAGTGTTCATAGCACCATGCCTCGTTAGGCAAAGTCCATCTGTAAGAACTGACTCTATTCAGTGCCGTCTAAGTAGCTCTCTCTGGTCCGCTGTGATGGCACCACGTCCACCACAAACACTACCATGTGGCGGCAGGTGGGAGGCTCAGGTTATCCCTGTTCTCTGTTGTTGATTTGCATGGCACACCTTAGATGGGAATCCCTCTAAACAAAACTGCTTGGTGGATTTCACCTGGCCCTCTGGCTGTAACAAACAACAGCCTGTTTTCAGAGAGTGGGAATGACAGCTCACTCCCTGAGTTAGACAGGGCTGAGAACTCTGTAGGTGGATGCAGAAGACAAGCAGGGATTCTTGAGGATAAGCTTGACCTAGAAATACCTTTGAAGGACGAGTGCAAGGCTTACCCTATCATCTCTCTTCACCTCAACCCCAGAGGCGCGTCTTCCTAAGTAAATAGCAGTTTCTACACTTGATCTTGTTATGTCTAACAGAACTAAACTAAACCAATCGCTTGCCATCTCCAGCAACTCTGGTATGCGATGTCACATGGTATACTCAGGGTTATACTCAGTGGAAGATGAGAAAGGGATGGAGAGGACAGGAAGAGAGAAAAAGAAGAAAGAACTATGGATGGGAAGAGCCAACAACTGATGTAAGAGGCACAGAGCATTGGACAGAACCCATTGTTAAGGATTCACCTGAAAATATTAACATTAAATGTTAGTATTTTCATCCGGGGTAAGACAGTAATTGAAAGATGTTAGATGTCTGCCTCATAGATAAAAGAATTTGCATGATTCGTATTTAAAATTTGTCATCAGCTTGGGATCTATGACAGTGGTAACATGTTTTCAAGGCTGTAGGTTCAATCTCTACTAACACACACACCACCACCACAACAACAACCCTACAACCACTCACCCCAAACAGAAATCTCTTAAAAGACTGGGAAGATGGTTACGTTTGTAAGGCGCTTGCTGTGCTAGCATGACAAGCTGAGTTTAATTTCTAGCACCCAGATGAAAACCAAGAGCAGATCCAGGCATCTATAACCCCAACACTAGAGAGGCAAAGACAAAAGAGTCCCAGCGGGACCAGACAAATTGTCAAGTCCCAGCTTCAGTAAGAGATACTCTGAAAAGATGGCTCGGAAGTTAAGAACACTTGCTGCCCTTCCAGAGAATGGGAGATGGGTTCCTAGTACCCGGACTGCACAGCTCACAACTTCCTGTAACTCCAGCTAGAGGATCCAATACCCTTTCCTGCTTTACAGAGGTTCCCACACACATCTGCACACACACGTACACACACACACACACACACACGTACATACACACACACATACACACACACACACATACACACACACACACACACATACACATTTTACATACACACACACACATATACATACACACACACATATACATACACACACACAAACACACACACACATACACACACACATACACACACACACGTACACACACACACACACACACACACACATATGCATACACAAATAAAAATAAGGTAGAGAAAACTTGAGGAAGACACCTGATGCTTACCTCTGACCTCCACGTGCATAATCACACATGCACACAAATGTGTGCACAGATATGCACATACACATGTACATGGTTACAAAAGTACAAAAGTGTTTATCTTAAGTGAGACAAAATTTACAAATGCTCTAAGAAATGATAAGGGGTAATAGAGCTGGCTCTCACCTGTTATCGATGCTGAGCAGGAAGATCTGTGAGAGTTCAAAGCCAGCCTAGACTGCATAGCTAAGCCCTCTCTGAAAAACTGAAGGAAGGAAAGAAGGAAGGAAGGGAGGAAGGAAGGGAGGGAGGAGGGTGAAGGAGGGAGGAGAGGGGAAGGGAAGGAAGGGGAAGGAAGGGGAGAGAGGAAGAGGGGAGGGAAGGGAAGGGAAGATAGGAGGAAACTTAAGTAGACATAGTAGACAATTGTTTTTTAGAAAATGACAATCTAAGTATACAAGCCAAGATGGAAATTATTTTCTTTGCCTAAAATGTTTATGTATTATGCATAAAACCCTTAATTATATATCATTTTGCTTTAACTTTTTTTTTTTTTTTTTAGACAGGATCTCTCTACATAGCTTTGCTGTCCTAAAACTCTCTGTGTAGACCAGGCTGGCCTCAAAATCGCGAAGATATACCTGCCTCTGCCTCCCAAGTGCTGGGATTAAAGACATGCACCACCGCTGCCGGGCTTACTTTAACTTTTAAAGAGCTAGAGTTAGCATAATGTTCATTAAAAATGTTTTTGGTTATTACTGAATGTGTATTTCTGTGCCTGGCAAAAAGAATCCCTGCTTTGTAGAAATATTCCTCGCTAAGCTCTCACTAGACTTCGCAGGTGGCCTGTTTGATAGTTCTATTGCTACAGAGAGTCCAGAACCTTCTAACGCCATCTTTATTACCCAAGAGTAGCTTGTAGTGCATAGAAACTAGACTCGGGAATGTCATCTTACCTCAAGTTTCAGAACAGGATGCCTCACAATTTTCGTGCCTCCTTAAGCTTCCCCTCAAGGTTAAAGATATCTCCTAAAGTTGATCTTCCCTCTCATTTTGCTTATAAAACCAAGCAAAGCTGCCTGCTCAGAGCAGTGTGTTTTAGTGTGGACTTACAGGAAAGCGTTCTCCTCCCCGGTGTGCTCACAGTTATTAACCCACACTCAATAGCTTCCGTGTCACGAAAGCAGAAGTTGCAGAAACAGCAAAAAAGGCCAAGCTGCAGAACAGAGGCCTGACTGGATTATCCAGTGCTTTCCCCATGGCTCGGGCCTTCTTGTCAAAGGCCATGGGTGTGTGAGAGGTAGATAGATACACACACAAATAATAAGTATTAATTAGTTCACAATGACTTTTCCCTCACCCTCCTCCAGGAAGCTAATGTATGGTGATGGTGCCCGTGGTGCCCAGCCTAGGCCCTGGGATTGCAGACAAGGACTTGCTCCCTGGAGAACAGCATACAAGCTGTGTTGAAAGCAGATGAACACGCAGATGTCAACAGTGCTCAGGCATGAGTATATGTGGTATCTACGTCAGACGCTGACCAAGGTGTGTCCTGAGAACCATCCTTTGTATGAGTCACCACAAAACCAAAGACAATTTACTGCCATCCAGACCCTGCAAGGACAGAGACTAATAATGTATGTAAAATAGAGAGCTGGGATGATAACTGGGTCAGCCAGATGCTTGCTATGCAAACATGTGCACTCAAACATGATTTCCCTAAACTCACTCAAGGGATGGAAAGGAAAAAACTAAAAAAACTGACTTGTTCAAGTTATCCTCTGACTGCTACATCAAAGAAATACATTTAAAATTTGATTTTTTTAAAATAAAAATTCTGAGATGGAATAGAATGTCATAGAGAAGCACAATTCCTAAATATTACTTTCTTTTCACTCCATTTAACTAACTGTAGATTAGACAGAATCTCCCGAAATGTCACAATCCAAAGCCTGCCTGGGACTCTGGGAAGAGCGTCCTGCTTTCCCATAGCTCAGCCGAGAGGGAAGCACAGGAGAGACTGGAAAGCAAGGATCCAAGACGAAGGTCTTAAGCTAGTCTTAGGGCTCTGCTGTACCCTTCAGAGATTATTGCAGTGCAAATTTTGGCAGGACATTCAAACTGGAGCATCGTCCAGCTGAAGAAAATTTAAAATGGGTGTTCAGGATACTTCATGAAATGGGGAAAGGAACAAGAGACTTCTTCATCTGCTGGAAGGACCCTAGACCTATCCCCAGATTTAAAAAAAAAAAATCAGAACCTTAATATGTGTATTTGTACATGCCACCCACAGACTTGAAGGAAACATTGACCCTGTGCTTTTAACAAAATGTCAGTGTCAGGGAGCTGAGCAGATGATCAGGTTTGCTCCCCATTGCTCATCAAAGATATTCTCATTGTCCCTACCAACCCTAGCTACTCTTTGCTCAGACCCAGACGTCTTCAGACAGTGTCTCTGATCCCAGCGGCCCCACCTCATCCCATCAATTTCATTGGTGGGAGATGAGAACAGGGCTAGAGAGATGGATGGCTTAGTGAATGCCAACAACACAAGCATGAGATCAAGGTTTGGCTCTTCAGCACTCAGCATGGTTGCACACACACACACACACACACACACACAGAGGCACATGTACTCACTCATACTGACACATGCAACACACTCACAGACATGCATTACACAGATACATTCATACACATACACACACTCACATTCACATACACACATGCACACACACATGGAAATTCTTCATAGCTTAATGTACAGATCAATCTGATATGAAAATGGGTTTAACTAAATACCAATCAGTCCAAAGAAAAATAGCAAATTATGATAAAATTTGGGAATCTGGGGATATTGCTTAGCTAGTAGAATCTTTGCCGTGGGTTTGAACCTCAGAATCACATAAAACCAGACATCATGGCACATGCCTGTAATCCTATCACATGGGAGGGGAAAAGATCGGAAATCCAAGGTTATCCTCATCTACATAGCATTAGAGTCCAGCCTGGGCTTCTTGAGACCTTGTCTCAAAAAGAAAAATATTTCCAAAGTCAGAATAACATCATAAACTTTATATATGAATTAGATTGAAGTTAAGCGACACTAATAAAAAGTATCAACCTAAGAAATAGTTGAGGGAACTCAACAATTCATGCTAATAAAGGAGAAAGACAAACAGAAAGCAAGTAACTGTAACAGTTAATCTTTATTGTCCACTAGATTAGCTAGAGAGATAGCTAGGAAATTAATAAAGTACACTTCTGGGTGCTGCTGGGAGGACTTTTACAGAGATGATTGACACTTGGGTTAGCAAATCAAGTGGGGGACGCTCACTCTGCGCATGGGCAGTGCCCTAAGAGGCGTTAAGTTTCAGATGGGAAAGGGGGACTGATGGAGGGAGCACACAGTGCAGACAAGCTAGGTTCATGGGAAAGGGGGACTGATGGAGGGAGCACACAGTGCAGATAAGCTGGGTTCATGGGAAAGGGGGACTGGTGGAGGGAGCACACAGTGCAGACGAGCTGGGTTCTTGAGTCAGGGCATCTGCTGAGGCCCTCTTCTATGGGCTGCTAGAATATGCGCTCACAGCAGCGCATCACCAGGGAGCTTTCTCCCGACCTTCATCCTCACTCCGGGCCTTCATCACTGGTCCCTCTTGGTCACTAGACTCTGAAAGCCTATCTGCAACTCCTCTTTTGTGCATGACTGCAGAGAGGGGCTGTTGTTTCTTTTCCTCTGGAGAACCTGACTGATGCAGTAATAGAGGTATGAAGTCTCCAAAATAACCAAAAGCAATGTTGTTGTGGTTCCCGAAAAACAGAAAATGTAATTCTAAAATACGCATGTGCATGCGCGCATGCACGCGTGCACACACACTCACACACTCACGCACGCACATGCTCACACACATTCAGAGTTGCTTGGAAGAGAATGAGAGGGAAGATGGCTTGCATCAAGAATGGACAAGTGTTGGACATCCAAAATCAGTCTCCATAGAGGCTTTGACAACAGATTCCCCCCCCCCCCCCCCCCCCGGAGAATAGAGCAATCTGTGGGTTTGTTTTTCAAAATTCTGCTTCAGTAAAATGTATAAAAAGGCAATTCTAGTGGCCATGGTGGGCATATCTTTAATCTCAACCTTCAGAAGGCAGAGGTGAATTTGAGGACAGCCTGATCTACATAGCAAGTCCTAGGCTAGCCAGGACTACATGGACACCTTGTCTCAAAAGAAAAACCAAAATAGATTTTTAAATATCATTCACCCTGATGATATTTTTATGTTTTATAACTCTTCTTGTGAATGTTAGGGAGATTAGAAAGTAGTGTTTCTTATAAGGAAAAAATGAAATACGGAAATTTCTTTGTTTCATTTCAGTGCCTTGTTCCTATTTAGATAAAATTAAGTTTAGTCCTTTTAATAGAAACTATAGTACAATAAACATAATTGTATTTTCTGCTTTTAGATTTAAGGGAATGGAAGTTAGGCAGGGATGGTATTCATGTACTTACAGTCAGTAATTTTGACGCCATTTATCAAGATAGGAAAAATGAAGAAACAAACCTAGGAACAGATAACAGGGAAATTAAGATAAATATTTGGGTAGCACTTGGCTTGATTTGTATGTTTCCATTATGTATTTTCTCCCTGAAACACTCCTGTTACTCCAATCCAATAGCCACATCATTATCATAAGCATAGGGTGCTCTGTACTTCAGCAGAGGGGTCCCAAGACCTTGTGCACATGAGACAAGGACTCAGAAGTGAAAATGCTCAACATGAAAATATAGGATGAGGGGCTGGATAGACAGCAGATAAGAGCGTGTACCTGCAGAGGATCTGAGTTCAGTTCCCAGCACCCACATCATGCAGCTCACAACAGCTATAGTTTCAATTCCCTACAGTCCAGAGACAGTATCCTGCCAAGCCCAGCATGGCCCTGGTTGGGACAGAGCGACATAGTTCCTGCCCCTGAGACAGGGACCCTGGGTGAACCTCCAAGAGATGCCAAGCCTGATGGGGACAGTGACATAGTGACATAGTTCCTGCTCCTGGGACAAGGCCCCAGTGGGAGCCTCCATGACTGTCTGTTATGGGTTTAAGGCATGTTTGTATAATACTGTACATATTTCATATTACTCCAAGGAATGTCCTCTCTGTAAACATTAATGACCTGGTGATAATCTGATAGCATGAGTCCAGGAAGTGAAGGTGTGGCTAATGTCTCAGCAAAATGGTCAATGCTGGGACCTTCAGGACAGCCCTTAGGGCTATGGGAAAGAGCTCTAAATACGTGAGTTTGAAAATACATATTTTCTCAACTATGCAAAATATAAGGATGCAATATGAATTATGAGGGGCTTCATGAATCTAAAGGAACGAAGGCAGCTACACTCTGAGCCAACTTGTCAGAAAGATACAAAGACTGGCAGATTCCTGAGTTCAAGGTCAGCCTAGGACAGAGCAAAGTTAAGGCCAGGTGTGGTAGAGATGGTAATTTCAGGGCAGGGCTCCACTGGAACTAGCTTATCTTTTATACTTAAGCAAGGCAGACAGAACTCTGAATCCTCTCCCAATGTTAAGACAAAGTATATGCTTGCTGTCTGTTAAGAATTAGAGTGAATGACTGGATTGATATGTAAAATAAAAGACTGGAGCTGTGTTCTGCAGGAGAAGAGCTGTACAGAGAATTTTTTTAGGATAAAAAGAGAACTGCTTGGAGAACTGACAGACACAGAGACACACATATACAGATACACAAAGACAAACACAACAGGCACACATACAAAGAGAGGCACACACACTCACAAGCAAGCAGGACATGGACAGAGAGATCTCTTAGAACAGCAGGCAAGCAGCATAGAGACAGAGAGATCTCCAGAGAGAAAGGAGAACACAGAGAGATGACTGGAAAAGCTGCATCAAGCAGAACACAGGTTGGCAGCTTGGATCCGTGATTTGACTTCGTTCTTTTCGCCACTCCAGACACCCCTTCTCTCAGAGCCCATCTCCAAGCCGAGGCTGGTCCCTGGCAGCATCCAACCTCCAGGAGTATAAGCACATGCATGGCATACACTCACACAGGCATACACATAAATAAAAGCAAGTTATTTTTCAATGCACAATTATAGTATAATTAATGGTCATGAAAATACATATAAATGTGTAATTGTCGGCCACAAACATGATTTCTTTTTACAAAAACAAATGATTTTTTTAAATGTTCATAAAAGTGTTGCATGCAAATCTTTACATGGTATACACCCTCATATCTGCACTCCTTGGCAAGGAATAACTATTTCTTACTTTACAAAATGAGAATAGTGAAAAAAAAAAAACTTTTTTAGGTTGTAGTCAACTCCAATTACAAAACAGAAGACAGAATGGTAGACACTTGACTCAGTGGCTTAATTATTACACTTAGAAATGCACACTTACACAGCAAGCAAAACACCAGGTTTTATGCCTCCCACTCTCCCATACATAACTCTCTTTCTCTGTCCCTCTCCTTCCTTCCTCCCTCCTTCCCCCTTCTCTCTCTCATACTCTCGCGCTTTCTGTCTCTCTCTCTGTCTCTGTCTCTCTCTCTCTCTCTCTCTCTCTCTCTCTCTCTCTGTGTGTGTGTGTGTGTGTGTGTGTGTGTGAGTGAGTGTGTGTGGGTGTGTGTACAAAACAATAAGAATATAGTTAACAGAAAATTACTCTCAAGAAATACTTACACCATCCAGCCTTATTTAAGCACATCTAAGAAGGTGCTGGAGTTTGCATATTTGTATTTTGAAAAGTCCTTTGTTGGAAACTATTGTCAATATGATAATATTCAGAAGTGCTTCTGAAAGAATATAGAGATAGGTCAGTAGGGTGAAATTTGGGTTGTAGAATTATTGTGACTTCCCATCCTTCCTTTCTTGCTTCCTTCTTTTGTACAGTGACATCTATCATTTGCTCTCCCATCACCATGTTTTGGAAATCCACACTTTGTTTGATTTAAACGGTTCTATGTAATTCAGTTTTCTATTATCATAATAAAATATTAGAGATATTTAACTAAAAAAAAAAAACAAGTCACAGCTTGGAGTTGTGAATTTGTATAAATTCATCCACCCTGTATCTACTTTCTCTCTCCCTACCCTCTCTGTCTCTCCTTCGTGTGTGTGTGTGTGTGTGTGTGTGTGTGTGTGTGTGTCTCAGTTAGGGTTGAACAGACCTGTGAACAGACACCATGGCCAAGGCAACTCTTATAAGGACAACACTTAACTGGGGCTGGCTTACAGGTTCAGAGGTTTAGTCCAGTATCATCAAGGCAGGAGCATGACAGTGTCCAGGCAGGCACGGTGCAGGCGGAGCTGAGAGTTCTACATCTTTATCTGGAGGCTGCTAGGAGACTAGCTTCTTGGCAGCTAGGAGGAGGGTCTCCAAGCCTACCCCCACAGTGACACACTTCCTCCAGTAAAATCACACCTCCTAACAGTGCCCCTCCCTGGGCCAAGCATATTCAAACCACTACATTCTACTCCCTTTCCCCCGTAAGTGTGTTCAAACACAAGTCCATGGGGGCCATCACTAGCCAAAGCATAATGAAAAATGCATTTAGTCCAACTTCAAAAGTCCCATAGTCTATAGCAGTCTCAACAATGTTAAACGTCCAAAGTCCAAAGTCTTTTCTGAGATTCATTCAATCACTTCACTGTAATCACCTATAAATCAAAATTTTAAAAAGTTAAGAGCAGATCATATACCTAAAACATCACAGGATATACATTATGATTCCAAAACGTCATAGAGGAAATACTGGACCAAACAAGACCAAAAACCAACTGGGCAAATGCCAAACTCTGCATCTCCTTGTCTGTTGGCAAAGAGCTCTTCGGATCTCCACCTCCTTTCATCTTTGCTGGCTACAACAATCTTCTTTGTCCTTGGCTGGCTCCACTCCCCGTTGGCAGTTTTCCTCAAGAGGTCAACAGGTATCCCACGGCTCTGGCATCTCTAACGTCATGGGGTCTCCAAGACAACTTCACCTTTACAGTTTCCTCTTCCAGCGTCTGGGATCCACACACAGTCTTCTGGGCTCCTCCAAAGGGCTTGGGTCACCTCTCCAGCTCTGCCCTCTGTAGCACTCTAGGCTCTGGTTGACTCCCCTCCACTGCTGCTGCTGTTCTTGGTGGTTACCCCATGGTACTGGCATCTCCAATATGCTGGAGTCTTCTGCTGCAACTAGGCTTCACCAATAGCCTCTCATAGGTTCTCTTCATGGTGCCAGGCCTCAGCTCCTTTGCACGACTCACTCCTTCAGGCCGTCAAATGCAACTGAGGCTGCACCTTCACCAACGGACTTCCATGTCCTCTCACAGTGCTGAGCCTCTGCTGCTCTCCATGACCCCTTCATTCCTTCAAAACCAATACCACCTGGGTGACTCTTACCAATTACCAAGTTCAGCTGCAACATGAGGTACAACCTTGGCTATCTCTGGAACACAACTTGTACTCTCAGAAAACTCTTCCCAGATTTCACCTCAGTGATGCATCAATTGTCCTAGTAGTCTCCTTCTCCTCTTAATGATAAAGCCAGAGCCACATGGCTAAAGCTGCCGAGTTCTGTTGCTTGTTGGGGCTGGAACATGGTTCCCTTGTTCTATTACATTATCACCAGCTTTTTGTTTTCCCCACTCCTTCACTGCCTAAGCTTGGCTGTCCTGAAACCTGCTCTGTAGATTGATCTTGAACTCAGAAATCTGCATGACTCTGTCTCCTAAATGCTGGGATTAAAGTTATGTATAAACACACCTGGACTTAAGCTTTTTTTCACCTAGAACTTGTTCTGTGCCAGGCTGGCCTTGAACTCAGAGATCTGCATGCCTTTGTCTCCTGGGATTAAAGGTGTTTACCACCATTCCTGGGCCTAAGTTTTTCATGGCCACTGTTCCTCAAGATCAGATCAAAAGCCTGTATCTTCTAGTGTCAAAATCAGAATTACAAGTGTGCCCTCCATTTCTGGATTATAGTTCATTCCAGATTAAAAGTCCAAATGAAAACAATAACCAATTCCCTTGTTGAACTGCAAAAGCATAAACAATAAATTTAGCTGGGTGGGTTCTTGCCTCAAGGTCACGACTCCCTTAATCTGTTATCTCCTTTAACACAGGATTCAGCTCCATTTCACTTCCTGATGCCCCTTTATTATTACTTGAACCATACGTTGCATATTTTTTCCTTTTAAGTTTTCTATGCTTGATCAGAATGTTGTTCAGGAGACTAAACAAGAAAACAAAGTCTATGCTGGGCTTTTTTGAGACTGAAAGATCCCCGTAGGGAGACCCTCACTCAAGTCTCGGGAGAACAGGCACCCAAGGAAACACGGGTGTCTTAGTTAGGGTTCTCTAGAGTCACAGAACTTAGTCTCTATGTAGTAAAGGGATTTATTGATGACTTACAGTTTGTAGTCCAACTCCCAACAATCAACTCCCAACAACAGCC
>JADRCD010171944.1:0-15607 GCA_019843815.1 Montemys delectorum
AATAGCTGAGTAGTATTCCATTGTGTAAATATACCACATTTTCTCTACCTACTCTTCTGTTGAAGGATATCTGTGTTGTTTCTAGCTTCTGGCTCTTATAAATAAGGCTGCTATGAACATAGTTGAGCATGTATCCTTGTTTTATGTTGGAGCATCTTTTGGGTATATGCCAAGGAGTGATACAGCTGGGTCCTCAGGTAATACTATGTTGCCTCCTCCCCCTCTCTGCCTGAATGCTGCCTGAATTAGCAGAATTTCCTCTACCTGAACTCTGAAAGTGAAAGTAGCTGAACAGCCTGGGACTGTAGCCCACCACTTGTGGTTCTAAACAATGCCCACAAATACTGCAGCTCCTCTTGGAACTGCAGAGGCGGACTTGCTCTTAGATTCTGCAAAGCCTCCTGTTTGAAGACATTTGCTTACCATAAACAATGTTCCTGCCTGTGAGATGATTCCGCTAAGAACTCGGCGTCTAACTGTCTAGAGTTGTACTTACGTTATGCATATACTATGTTCAGATGTTTTGGTTTCACTTTTGTGCCCCGGAGATAAATACCCATTTCACCCCGAAGTAAAGGTCGTTTTGATACACTTTCTTGACGTCCTTCTGTGTCTTTTCTGCCCGTTTATTTCCACGGGTCTAGTCTAGCCTCCAGCCCGAAGTAACCCATAGACCCGTATAGATCTGCTGGTTGGACACTACAATACTATGTCCAATTTTCTGAGAAACTACCAAACTGATTTCTACAGTGGTTGTACCAATTTGCAATCTCATCAACAGTAGGGGAATGTTCCTCTTTCTTCAGTATCTGCTGTCACTTGAGTTTTTGATCATAGCCATTATGACTGGTGTGAGGTAGAATCTCAGGGTTGTTTTGATTTTCATTTTTATGATGACTAAAGATCCTGAACATTTCTTTAGGTGCTTTTTGGCAATTCAAAATTTCTCAGTTGAGAATTCTTTGTTTGGCTCTGTACCCCAATTTTAATAGGGTTATTTGATTCTCTGGAGTCTAACTTCTTGATTTCTTTGTATATATTGGATATTAGCCTTGTATTGGATGTAAGATTGATAAAGATCTTTTCCTAATCTGTTGATTTGCAACCCCATAGGTAGAACAACCACATGAACCAACCAGCCCCCACCGAGCTCCTAGGGACTAAACCACCAGCCAAAGAGTACACATGGAGGTACCCATGGCTCCAGCTGCATATGTAGCAGAGGACGGCCTTGTTAGGCGTCAGTGGGAGGAGAGGCCCTTGGTCCCATGAATGCTCAATGCCCTGATATAGGAGAATGGCAAGGTGGGGAGGCGGGAGTGGGAGGATGGGGGAAAATCCTCATAGAAGCAGGGTAAGGGAGTTGGGTTAGGGGGTTTTTGATAGGGAAGCCTGGAAAGGGAATAACATTTCAAAGATCATTTGTAAACATCTTTTCCCAATCTATTTAGTGATGTTTTGTCCTTTACTTACAGAAGCTTTGCAGTTTTATGAGGTCCTATTTGTCGATTGTTGATCTTAGAGCATAAGCCATCCCATCGTAAAGAAAAATGAAGCAATCAGAATTAAATACCAGAAAAATTGGAGGTACATTTTAATGTTCTAAAGACAATATATGTTTAGCGGGTACTTTATGAAAATATTTTCCCAAAACCTTTCATTCTGATTAAGGATATAAAGATTACAGTATTCAAAAGACAGAAACTTGAATGAATAAATGTTAATGTGAAATATTGCATATTATTTCTTTAGACCAACTTTAGACAGGCACAATGAAAGGCTGATTTGATTCTATACATCTTTTCATCTCAGGAAAATAACTGAAATTTTTATATTTTTCTAGTGTTCTTTAAAGGGTACAAGGTAAATAAATCTTTAGCATCTTCAGCAAAGGCTTGCTTGGCAGATCTAAAAGTCAAGGCCTGCTGTGGTTCTACCCAAGTCTAGGATGCTATTCTAGCCATCCTAACACACCACACAACATCCAGCTGATTACATACAGCCACATATTGATACATTCTTGATTATAGCAAGAAGTTTTCCAGTTGTTTTTATAGAGCTTAGCCACTCACAGCCCACTGTATATCCTTAACAACCTTAGTATCTGGAGTAGCCAAGGTATGCTGGCTTATATGATAATACCAAATGAATTCAAACCCTAACAGATACTATCAGTGTTGATGCTTTCCTCAAACTGCATGAATATTCTTTTGTTTGTGCATAGAGTTTCTCCACACCGTAACCCAGGCTAATGAAAAGTTAATTCTCAATATTTCTGGTCATTGAAAACAAAGTAAATAATACAAGGAAAGCATGTATTTGGAAAGTTTTGCTCAGATGTGACATGACATGTTTTTATTACATTGTATTGACAAGGAGAGGTCATTACATGCATCTTTAGTTAACATTTTCTAGATGTCATCAAAGAAAAAAATAATCCCTTTCCATGCACATATTTTTAGACTTATAAGATACCCATTGGCTGAAAATAGCAAAGTTAGAACTGTTTTAAGAGGGTAATCTTTCATTCTAAATATTAACCAGTTCAAAGCCTCTGAAGAGTTTTTAACAGAAACCATAATAGCATGAAACTATCAACATTAAAAGAAGGATAAATAATGAAAAATACTTTTGAAAATTGCATAAATAATCTAGTGTACTATGGGTTTTGAAATGATATTAATGGCATACATAAAATAACCCATGTACTTCAGGTCCTGAAATTACATTAATGACAATAAAATAGCCAAGGATATACTACTGAAAAATAAGAGTTTTGAAAGATATTAAAAAAAGAACATACCACTTTCATACCTTAAAAAACTGAGAAAATCATAATTGTTCCAAAAGATTCCAAATATCATAGTTGTATCCCATGTTAATTTACATGAAATCACCTATGAAATTAAAAAATAGAAGTGAGACTGACTTGAAGCAGTTGTAATCAGAAAACTAAAACAAATTTCTTTTTTATATATTGAAGTATGGAAGCATTCCTTTTGAAGTGAAACTAAAGAAAAATACTAATTCATACAATACATAAATATTATATTGCAAATATCATCCAGAGAATTTTACAAAAGGCAGTAGGGAAATGGGAGTAGATAATAGGGAGACATAAGGGAAAAATTGATAAGTGATAAAATTCATTAAATTAACCACTTGTCGTTATTTACAAATAACGTGTTTTGGTCAAAAAATTTCTGTATATATTGAAAAGAAGTGCTTTTAATTTAAGTATATAGGAGAAAAAATTTTTAAGACACAAAATCAATGAAGAAAATCAACTCTTCCTATGTAACTCATATGTCAACAATTAACATAAAATAGAAACATGATGAAACTTTAGAATTACCTTTGAAACATACATAGTAAATTTTATAGAAATCTTTATTGATAAAACATTAAAATACATAAAATCAAGTTGATTTCTTGCTATGTAAAATTTATAATTATGCAATTATTGATTCTCTATAAATTTTCTAGTGAATTAGTATATTCGAAATCAAATCTCAACAGGCTTATATATGTAGCTTCTGCAAACTGAACATTCATGAATAAAACCAAAATGTTATTAAAAAATTCATGATACAATAATAAAGTAAATAGATTGAAGAATTAAAAAAATAGAGGAATATTATAACTAGCCACTGTATTTTTGAAAAAAGAAATAGAGAAACATACAGATGTAGAACACATTTAGGATCTTAAGACTATTGGTTCAGAGTACTATTAGAAAAAAAATCTATTATTTTGACAGTCTTGGGGATAGAAGTATGAAATCAAGGTTTAGTGGCTTTCTGTTCCCTCAGAAAGTAAAACAGATGGTGGGTCTGAGTTCTGGGGCTAGGGATTAGGATCAAAGGGAGCTTGGGACAAAAGAAGATTCATGCCTGAAAAATTGAGAAATTATTATTTTATATTTACATGTAACACATATAGTTGATGAATTCTAAATGGCTGAGAAGCATTTAAAGAAATGTTCAACATCCTTAGTCATCAGGGAAACGCAAATCAAAACAACCCTGAGATTCCACCTCACACCAGTCAGAATAGCTAGGATAAAAAACTCAGGTGACAGCAGATGCTGGAGAGGTTGTGGAGAAAGAGGAACACTCCTTCATTGCTGGTGGGATTGCAAGCTGGTACAACCACTCTGGAAATCAGTTTGGCAGTTCCTCCAGAAATTGGACATAGTTCTACCAGAGGACCCAGCTATACCACTCCTGGGCATATACCCAGAAGATGCTCCAACATGTAATAAGGACACATGGCTCCACCATGTTCATAGCAGCCTTATTTATAATAGCCAGAAACTGGAAACAACCCAGATGTCCTTCAACAGAGGAATAGATACAGAAATTGTGGTACATCTATACAATGAAGTACTACTCAGCTATTAAAAAAAAACAATGACTTTATGAAATTTTTAGGGAAATGGATAGATCTGGAGAATATCATCCTGAGTGAGGTAACCCAATCACAAAGAACACACATGGTATGCACTCTCTGATAAGTGGTTATTAGCCCAGAAGTTTGAAATACAGGAAGAACAACCCACTACCCCCAAGAAACTCAAGGAGAAGGAAGACCAAAATGTGAACATTTAATTCCTTCTTAAAAGGGGGAACGAAATACCCACAGAAGGAGTTGCAGAGACTAACTATGGAGCAGAGACTGAAGGAAGGACAATTCAAACTGATATAGCTGTCTCCTGAGAGCCTCTGACAGTACCTGACTAATACAGAAGTTGAGGCTCACAGCCATCCATTGCATCAATTGGACTGAGCACAGGGTCCCCAATGAAGGAGCTAGAGAAAGGACCAAAGGAGCTAAAGGGTTTGCAGCCCCTTAGGATGAACAACAATATGAACTAACTAGTACCCTCAGAGCTCCCAGGGACTCAACCAAAGAGTATACATGATGGGACTGATTGCTCTGGCAGCATGTGTACAGTAGAGGATTGCAAAGTCGGTCATCAATGGGAGGAGAGGTCCTTGTCCCTGTGAAGGTTCTGTGCCCCAGTGTAGGGGAATGCCAGGGCCAATAAGTGGGAGAGGGTGGAGTGACAAGCAGCAGGAGGGGGGGAGGCAACAGGGGTTTGTTCTTGTTGTTTTTTGGTTTTTGGTTTTTTTGGAGGAAAAACTGGGGAAGGAGAAATCATATGACGTGTAAATAAAGAAAATATCTAATAAAAAAGAGAAAAAAGAAGAAAAAAAAAAGAAAAAAATCTATCATTTTGACAGTCTTGGGGATAGAAGTATCAAATCAAGGTTTAGTGGCTTTCTGTTCCCTCTGAAAGTAAAACAGATGGTGGGTCTGAGTTCTTTGGCTAGCGATTAGGATCAAAGGCTGCTTGGGTTAAAGAAGATTCATGCCTGAAAAAAATGAGAAATTATTATTTTATATTTACATGTGAGATATATAGTTGTATTTGTTTTAATTGCAGTTTGGAGTATTAGTATTACTGTCATGAGATAATGCTACCCTCATGACTATCTAACCAAAACCACAAGGACCACACATAAGAAACTATCTATAGAGTGGTTGATCAAGGGATTCCAGGAGAATCCTGAAGTAGATTGTTGCCAATACACTTGGTTGTCTCCAAGAAATTGAAAGTAAGTAAATATTGCTGAAGATATAATGTACTTTGGACATGTGATGAGAAAGATTACAGCTGAAACTTGCACAAAAGACTTATCCCTAAAAAATAGCTTTATAGAACCCAAATGAGATATAAAAGATGATAATATAAGAAAACAATCAATATCCCTATGCAATTACAAACCATACCTATATACCACAATAAAGACTACCATGTTAAGACAATGTTAAACATACAATAATAACACTTCTATCTTGGCAGTAACCCAGACCTCCTTAATATAGACAGATTTTTCTTCATTAAAAAATGGGAAATTCTACTTCAGATCCTTTAAGACCAAGTGCATGTATTTAGGAAATAGCACCATGACTTGAAAAAGTCAATTTGCTGATTTAAGACAGCAGATACAATTTGATAACTCTGTTATTATAAAATATACCTTAGTAGCTTTAGGAGTTTGAAATAAAGCAGAGGAAGACTGAAAAAGATCTATATCATTCACTGACTTCTTACACAGATTAACATCTAGTATAAACCGGACACTATCAGGTCCAGATACAAAACAGGTGTTCATTGAAACTTTGCCTTTAAAAATGCAAATGCAGATTGTTAAATAATACCTTGTGTGTTGACATCTTATGTACTTTGGCTTGATAGTTTCTGAATTTAAATGGGTGAGGAGCCCTGCTCACTGGCATAGAGCCAGGCATTAAATGTAAGTGCCTAAGTTTATGTGTGGCTTTATAAAGATCTAATTGTACCCTGATAAACAGAGAGGAAGAATAAAGTTAGTTGAAAGACACTGGATTGTTGGGAAAAAAACTGCTGAATTAGATCAACTTTTATATTTTAAATATGTTTTCACATCATAATTGAAGTCAGCGGATATGTTATGAATGGGAAAGAATTTTGTCTATGTTTCCATAGGTAAAATACTATGGATTCCATCAAAATTGATAAAGATCTGATCTGAGTAAGAAAAACTTTTTTATAAAAGACATGAGTCTAGGAAAGAAGAGACATAGAAAGATAGTAAGGCAGATGACACAGAAAGCTAACTCCCCTTCCCCTTCATGGGACAGCTCAACAAATTAGTTAAAAGGGAACAGATGGTTCATGAGCCTGACAGACAGGAAAACGGACATTTACTGAGGGACAGATGATGATGACTATAGTTCTGAAGGGTCATCACATCAGTGGATCTTCATAAGGACATTTGGATTGTAAAATTTAAGGACATCCAGGCTGTTAAGATCATGAGACTGATACTTGTTTTTGTTTTAATAGTTAAACTGTATATGGTTTTTATCTTAAACCGAAAGAGGAAAAGAAGAGGTAGAGGAATTTTAATCTAGCAACATGGAGGTTCTGGGAATGGATCAAATATAAACACCTAGGTCTGTGTAATGCAGCTGGAATTCAGACACACATCTTTAATACCTCTGGCTGGAATACAGACAAACTCTTAGTATACAACATTAAGGTAAAATTAATATTTAGAAGAAAACAACCATGTTTGAAAGTGACATCTAATTTTGCTCAGAAAAAGTGATGAATCAGAGAAATGCTTGACAGAATGAGTCAGAGAGGATATGCCCAACTCTCAGGAGAACAAGACAGGAAAGAGAAGCTGTTTAGGAGTAGTTAGGGGAGAAAAGAGGTAGGGATTTGGGGATCAGTGCAGTGAGTGTAGTGTAGTGTGGTTGAGGAAGTCGAATCCCGAGAAAAACAAGTGAACCACAAGATTGGAAGAGATTTCCAGACTTAGTTTTAGGCTAAGTAGAGCAATTAAGTGAGAAGCAGAGGTAAATTAGATTGAATCAGTCAGCTTTGAGAGGGGTTTGAGCAAGAACAGCTGAGTTGAACCAGCTCTCCATTGTTCATTAAGAGCTAGAAAGGGTAAGTTTATCCAGAAGTAAGTATCTGCTGAGATGACAATTACATCTGGCAAATAAAAATTACATTACTCACCCTTAAAGAAGTGTTAACAAGTGTTGAGAAAAGAAGAATTAGAGTTTCTCACAAATCAGCCTCTTGATTTGCTATCCAATACCAATTAGTCAGTCCTAGAAACATATATTTGCTGGTGCTATGCCCGTTAAGAGTTTACAAGACCCAAAAGTCCACCAAGGAGCTGATTCCAATGCAATCACACTAGTGTCTTCTTTATTCAAGCTTGACAGACCTAGGGCTCAAGGAAGGAAGGGACTAAGAGACCAATTTTCTTTTCTTTTCTTTTCTTTTCTTTCTTTCTTTTTTTTTCTCGTCACTAGGGATTTTTTTTTTTTTTTTGGTTTAGACTCCATCATAGGGAACCTGACCTAAGTTTAAACTCAAGTATACTAACAGGCCAATATCTAGCTCCAGATTATGCAAAAGGCCACACTAGCACCCCAATTAGATGCTTGCCAATTAGAAAGACTCACCTCTTGTTTGTCATTTCCTATAAAACCTTGTCCCAGTGAGTGTTCTGGCTTTTCTCCACCACAACTGTCCTGTGGGTTGTTGGTGAGTTAAGCTAGAGCTTGTGAATATGGCATACGGAACTTTTTAGTTCCATGTGTCGGAGGTTTGTGAATTGAGCATCTATGAGTCACTACTGTCTATTCCATTCTTTATTCATAAATTCTGAGTGGTGCCACATCTGTAATTCTATTCTGGAGAAAGAACTTAAATCTGTATCAATGGCCAGAAGTGGTTAAGACAGACATGTCAGGGGGCTACAGCCACAGGGGGCCGGAGGATATTATGAGCCCCAGTCTGACATAGGGGTGGACTCGGAGACCAAAGGGCATCCTAAACATCTGATTAGTTTTGCCTCTTCCTGACAAGGAAGAAGGGATGAGGGATTGTTGTTGTTGTTGTTGTTGTTGTTGTTGTTGTTGTTGTTTTCTTGTATGTGAGCACCAACTTCTCTGGTTGTTTCTTATTTTTGCCTGATATAGAGGAAAGGTGGAATTTATGTTTTTGTGAGTTATACTTGTGTTTCTCATTACAAAGTTAGTTTGATGGATGTATTAACATGGGACAGGCACCTTTAACCCATTAGAATTTCTCCTTAGCCATTTTAATGATATTAAAATTGGAGGGGGGGCGGAATCTCTTTGTCATTATTAAGAAAGATAAATTGACCACATTCTGCAGGTCAGAATGGCCAATTTTAAACACCAACTGATTCCTAGAAGCATCTTTTGGCCTGAGACTGGTCCAATAGATTAAGAAAGTCATTTTCAAACCCAAATTTAGCCACCTGGACCAAAGACATTTTGTTTGGTGAGAACTCCTAGAGGACAGATCCCTTGGCTTAAACCTTTTCTCCCCAGAAAACAGGCAAAGGTTCTTGATTTGGCTAGCAAGCAATCCAAGGATATGAAGGAAGAGGTACTAGACCTTCCATGTCCTTCTGCATCATCTCTCCAAGGGGGAATGAAGGAAGCTCCATTGTAGGCAGGGGGAGAAGGACCTGCTGCCAGGAAATGAAGCTGCAGGGCACTGCCTTCTCAACCTGAGTCTGTCATCTTGCCCTCACATGCTACCCGGTCAATCCATGAACAAGAGAACGAAACACACATCACTTTTGACCCTTTGCCAGTAGTGACTTTTAATGTCAACAACATTTGAAGGTCTCTTTCACCATAGAAGAGAGGGAGAAAATCCAGACAGAGGCAAGGAAGCTATTTCCTGGCTTCACAAGAGAGCCACAATAACCAAACACAGGTATTGATGCTTGCTGTCCCCTAACTCACTCAGCTGAGGACATTAACAACGTTGAAGGAGAGGAGGCTCTTGGTTTGCCATCAGGTTCTGCTGGCAGATCTCAAAACAATCCACCAATCTGACCAAAGTGTATTACATTAGGCAGGGAGAGAGGTTAGGAGAAACAAATTTAGGGGATGTAGTGGTAGTGATCATGGCAGGAAAGAAGCAGATGAGAGGACAGAGGTAACAGATTTGAGACCTGGCAAAGATCCAATTGGCAGCAACAGCCAATGCAGAAGACCATACATAGTAGATGCCTAAACCAGATGGCTTCTGAAGAAAGTGGTAAGGGGGCCCCTTAGGATCGAGAATGGCTCCTCTTAAGGAAGAACCAATGTGCTTACTGTAAGGAGGAGGGCCACTAGGACAGGGAGTGCCCCCAAAAGAAGAAGCCTATCTAAACCCTCACCTTAAAAGATAAAGAATAATGGATCTTCTCAAGCCCAGGGTAACCCTAAAGGTGGAGAGAAAATTAATAGAGCTCAAAATTGTGTCTGGCTGAAACCTGAACATAAAGTCCCTTCAACAGTTTATAAATGGCCTCCGGGTGTCAGCAGAAATTCTCCGTCATTGGACTATCAAGCCTCTGCTAAGAAGGCCCTACTCTGCCAACCACAGGTGATTTCCCTAGATCTGGGAGATGCATACTCAGACTCTGGGCCCTGACACTAGCCAGTGGCCTACCTGTCAAAGAAATCAGATCTACTTGACAGAAGCTGCCTACTTGACAGAAGCTGCCTGCCCTGTTTACACATCATCATAGCAATGGCCTCCTGATTAAGGATGATGTCAGAAAGACTCATTACTAGTCGCCACGTGTGAATACCTCTAGGATAACTTTTCATTTTCCATCTACCCTGCTGTCAAACCCAGACCTTGATGGGCTACTCCACGACTGCTCAGACATTAGGGCCCATATCTATGGAACCAGACTAGATAAAGATCTTCAAGATATCCCTGTGATGGATGCAGTGGTAGTGTTATCATCAATGATAACAGCTTCATTCAGGATAGACAGAGGTATGCTGGGGCAATGGTGGTCTCAACTACTGAGACCATATGGGCAGAGCCACTCCTGGTAGGAATGTCAGCCCCGAAAGCTTAAAACTAAGAGACACATAGCCTCGGTGCCTTTGCTACCACTCATGTCATGGGCTACTCATACGGAAAGAGGCCTACGGACAGCAGAAGGAAAGACTATAAAAAATACAGAGAAAATCCTCTCCCTGCAAAGGGATCTATGAGGACTGAAAAATCTGCCCATCATCCATTTCTTGGGACACTAGAAAGGAAAAGACACAGTCTCAGGGGGTAAAAACAAGGCATATGAAACAGCCCAGTGCTCTAGAATTTGGGCCCCTAATGTCCTTGTTTGCCCTTGACCCCCAGAGAACCCATTACCTGCCTACAGAAGATGTGATCTGGGCCAGAAACCTGCCCATGTCTCAGTGTCATAAGGAATGGTGGAGAATAGCAGACAACAAACTAATTGTACCAGAGAAATTGGGTCTACATATACCAAAAAAGATCCATTGTTCTTTGTACATGGGTAACCAAAGAATGCAGGACTCAATCTGCCAGTACCACATCAGAATTAGAGATGCCAATTTGAAAATAGCTGAAATTGTTAAGAACTGTAAGACCTGTCGATTGATCAATGTGATTACCAGTGAGAAGAACCATGGTACTCAATACCGGGGCACCAAGGCAAGAGTCTGTTGGAAAACAGACTTCACAGAGGTAAATCCAGAAAAATTTGGATATTTACCTGTGTTCATAGATACATTTTCAGGATGGACTAAGGCTTTCCAAACTAAGCATAAGATTGTACAAATGGTAATAAAAAAATCTCCGAGAAGAAATTCTTCCAAGGTATGGTTTTCCTAGGTTTATATGGTCAGAAAATGGATGGGGATTTGGATCCTAGCTAAATCAGGAATTAGCTAATATTCTGGGAATTAATTGGAAATTTCATTGTACTTACAGACCCCAGAGTTCAGGGCAAGAAGAGAGGATAAATAGAACCTTAAAAGAGACTTAACTAAACAGACCATGGAGACTAATGTTGCAGAAACAGACAGTCACCAATCATTGGATGATCTCGAAGGTGTCCAATGGATACACAAATATATTTGGCCTAAACTTCATGCTTTCTATGAAACAAGTCAACATTTGAAGCCCCACCGATTCCAGCATGGTGATAGGGTCATAGTCAAGAGCCACTGTCATGGGTCACTGCAGCCTTGCAGGAAAGACCCCAAGCCATCCTTCTGACCAAGCCTACTGCCCTGAATGTTGATTGATGGAATTGCAGTATGGATTCACCATACTCTTACTAGAATTGCAGAGGACCCTGACTGGCAGAAGGAGAATTCAGCCTCAAGACTTCCTTTTATCTCCCACTGATGGGGCCTCTACTCAAGCTCCAGGGATACCACAAAGACTGAATAATAATGGTCCTGTTCTTTCTGGTCTCCAATGCATTCAGAATTGAGATAACTGAGTCACATAGACATAGCACTGTTGCTAACTGTTCTCATGAACTGCAGGAAATCCCATGATGGGGTCTTCCAGTTCCCAGAGAAAGGTGGGAATGAGAGACAAAAATTTTTGGATTCAAACTCCATCGTAGGGAACCTGACCTAAGTTTAAACTCAAATAAAACTAAGAAGCCATGATCTAGCTCTAGTTTTCAGGCTACCCACCAAAAAATATTAAGCCTAGCTTCAGTTTCCAGACTACTTCCCAACAAGACCTGCATCCAAGTTATTCTCCAAGCAAATCCAGTTTTTCTAGTACCAGTTCCCAAGATTATTCCCCAACAAATCTTCATCTCCCAGTTACAAACTTCCCTTTGCCTAACAACCACCAATTAGGAGGAAAACAGAAGTTACATTTACAGTTTGGCTCCCAGCACGGGACAGTTAGATGCTTGCCAAGGTAGAAAGGCTCACTCTTCTCTTGACATTTCCTATAAATCCTTTTCCTGAGGAGCGTTCAGATTTTTTTCCACCAGAACTGTCCTGTGGGTTGGTGGTGAGTTAAGTCCAAGTTCAAACTTGTGAATAGAATCCCTGTTGTGACTGTGGTCTTTCAGGGTTCATGAACACTTCTTGGTACTACAGGATGGTGAAGCCCCAAGCCCAGGTTCAAGCAAGTATTTATAGTGGCAGGCAAACAAATTTGGCGCACATCTGACTGAGGGGATTTATAGGATTTTAAAATGATTGGCTGCTACTTGGTTTCTTCCTGATGAGGAGTTGCCAGAGAGTGACTTGGAAACTAATGTTAAGTACAGGCTTGTTAGGGAGTAACCTGGCAACTAGTGCTAGGTGTGCAGGCTTGTTGATTAACTTGAGTTCAACCTTTGGTCAGGTTCTCTAAGACAGAGCCTGAACCCAAGATAAAATTGGTCTGTTCTCTCACTGGCAAAACTAAAGAGACTTAGCATGCTCTATATACATTTATTTGTTTTTTGTTTTTTTGTTTTTTTTTTTTTTTGTATATGTAACAATATTGTTTAAAGAAGAATAGGCTGTGAATATAGGCGGGACAGAAAGGGTAAAAGGAAGGAAGAAATGATGCAAATATAGTTTAATAAATTAATAATAACAGAAAAATACTAAAATACAACTCATTATATCATTTAAAAGTAATTTTCATAAAAAAATTGTTAAACTCAAATTGAAGTCATAAGAACTACTTAACCATACCATAAGAGAAAACAGTTGCACAGAACCACATATGCAACATAAGTTACTCTAGGAGAACCCCTTTCTAAAGGACATTTTTTATAAATCAAGACAAGTCCAGAATTTTAACATGTTTTTGAAATAAAACTGATTATATTACTACTTAATTCTGGTATTTATGGACATTTGTTGTCAGATATTTTGTCTTGGGTGATAGTCGCCCAAATGTCCAGCATTAATCATCTCAGCCCAAGTTAGATACTCATATTGGCATTGTTCTCAAACAAACAAACAAAAAACAAACAAAGAAAACAAAACCAACTAACCAACAAATAAAATCAGCCCTTATAACCTTTTGTTTTCTCCATGAGTCCTTGCCTGAATTTTCATAGTCGCTGGTGGTTTGCTGGCACTTATTGTGTTTCCTTGGTTTGCAGGACAGGTTTTATATGACATTCTCTGTGGTTTTCTATCTTCATATAACTACGTTTTTTAAAAAGTAGCCATATTGTATTAGTGGCTCCTACTACTCTATTATAGGATCATCTTAAATAATCACATTTTCATTGACTGTATTCCCATATAA
Organism: Montemys delectorum; assembly: GCA_019843815.1. Lineage (NCBI taxonomy): Eukaryota > Metazoa > Chordata > Mammalia > Rodentia > Muridae > Montemys > Montemys delectorum. The sequence goes on from JADRCD010171944.1 coordinate 13,646, forward strand.
GTTTACTATTTTGAAGACCTGGAAGTTTGGAAGAGACACAGTTCAATGTCAAAATTAACTATGGCAGAGGTGATGGTCTTTTTAGATGGGAGTATGATGAAATTTTGACCTATTATGTTGCACAGTTGTTTATAAGTGGGATAATAAAATTTGTTCTCATTTTCACAGACACACAAAGGACAAAAGACAAAATATGGTTTTAAATTTAATAATTTATGTTAAAAGTATGAATTTTTAATATTACTTAATATTTTGGCTGTTCATCTATTTCATATTAAATTGAAAGGCTCTTATAAATCATTTATTAAATTTAAAAAAAAGCTTTAAATGAACAAAGGTCAATGCATTTACTTGAAAAAGTCCCAAATATTTTTAAAGATCCACAAACATCTAAAGATAGTTTTGATAATATGTTCTGAGCAAGGATGAACCATTTACCATATACTCCAAGTGCATAGGAAAGACATAAGGGTAGGATGAGGTTCTAGCAAAAGAACAACTTCCCAAATGAAGATGTGAGATGTCATGAAACTATTCAAGATAGCTTCTGTTATATGTCAACAGGCAGTCACCTGGAATGGAAACCTCAATAAATATGGTTGAGATTGAGTAGGCCTGTGGCTTTGCCTTGAGAATTATATTGATTGTATTAATTGATGGGAAGACCCATTTGAATTCTGGAGATTGTTCCCCAGACAGGAGGTCCTGGACTGTGTAACACAAAGAAAGCTAGCTCAGCATCAGCACAGATGTAGCCATTGCTTTTTATTAACAGCAGCTGTAAGATGACAATCTGTGTCAGGTTCCTGTTGGTCTTTCTTGAAAATGGTAAAATGTGTCTTGAACTATGAGATAAAGTAAACCCTTTCTTCCCAAAATGGTGTTGGTCAGAGTATTTTTTCACAGCAACAAGAAAAGAAACTAAGACACTATCAGTGTTTGGTATGGATGTTTTGTTTTAATTTTAAAGCAGATTTACTAAGATATAATTTGCATTTCATCAAAAAGTACGGTTCAGTAACTTTCATTCAGAATCATGCAACATTTATAACACATTTTCCTTACCTATGAGGAAAATGTTTTACATGTAAAGCATGCTATGAGATCAGTATTTTTCGATTTAAAGTGTTATGTGTTCATTGTCTTCATCTGTATAGCTTATTTCATTGGCTATAATTTTTGAAGGACATTCATGTTATTACATATGACAGTACTTTATTCTTTTTGGATGGGAGAGGATAATATGCCACTCCATAGGCACCAGATTGTTTTTATACATTCGTCCATTGCTGAACTCTTATGTTAGTTATATGTTTGAGTGTTTGTGAATAGTGCTGTAATAATGAGTCAATGAATACAACTCTCCTCTCTTCAGCCTTGTAGAACTCTTGGATAAATAGCCAGCTGGGGGCTGGGAAGTACATTGCTGTGGTACATTATAAGTACTATTATCTTTAATTTATTTAGTAATCTTCATGGTCTTCTGTTCAAAGACTATACTAAATTATATGACTAAATAGAGCAGATGGGAGGTTCTATCTCCTTATCTTTGTCAAACTTACTTTTTTTTTTTCCAGGAACACCCACTTATTCAGGTGAGATAATCAATGTCCTTTAGATTGTACTTTCCTGATGACTACTGTTGTTGAACAGTTTTCATATACCTATTTGCCATTTGTATCCCTGTAGCGCTACCTCGCCGATAAGGAGCACGCCACACTCAGGATTCTTCTGACAGCAATTTATTGTTACAGCTCTTTTAGATGGCATGGAGTAGAAGGACCCTGAATGCCGAAACCCAGTGGCTTATATAGATCTCTGGGAGACGTGCAGATCCCTCATTGGCTCTAGCCTTAGTGCCTAATTAGCATACTAAGTTTCGCGCCTTGCGCAGGCGCACATTCAAGCAGGGCTTCCGAGAAGAACCAGGAAGCAGGAAGCCGGCGCCATCTTATAATGGCG
>JADRCD010171948.1:0-21125 GCA_019843815.1 Montemys delectorum
AGAGAGTCATATGTATATAATATGTAAACAGATTTGTAAATCACTAGGTTACCCTAAAACTAATCTCTTTTTTTTTTAATTTTTATTAGTTTTTTTTCTTTATTTACATTTCAAACATTATCCCCATTCCTGGTTTCCCCTATGAAAACCCCCTATCCAATTCCCCTCTCCCTCTGCTCACCAACTCACTCACTCCCATTTCCCTGTCCTAGCATTACTCTACACTGAGACATTGACCATTCAAAGGTCTCTCCTCCCATTGATGTCCCACAAGGCCTTCCTCTGCTACATTTGCAGTAAAGCTAATCTTTTAAGATCCAGTGATTTATATGTCAGGCAAGAGGGAACCTGGGCCTTGTGCCCTTATACCTCCTTCTCATTCCATTTTGATTTCTCCTTCACATGAAATTAAGCTATCTAAAAATAGAAACAACAAACTTCTTTTCTATATTGAGATGGGACAGAAGAATTAGATGAAATGTTAAGTCTGAAAGGCCTTACAGTATTAGTATCTGAGAAAATAAGTAGGTAATTTGTAAGGCTGTAAATTCATACAGGGATCATCTACAACTGGCTCAAGACACTGGCACATATGCAGAGGAACTGTAGAATGTCCAAGAATATCCTATAGATCATTTATAAAAACAAACTGCATAGATACAGGTAGATATTTAATATACTAAGAAGATGTAATGTGTGAAGTTCTATGTAATACTACATGGAGTAAAAGATACATGGAGTAGAAAAAACATGTACACAGAAAAGTTCAATTTGTCAAAATGATAACTCTAATGTAATAGGCAGAGTAAGTACAGTTAGATTCTAAATTTTCTCTGTTTTAGCTCTCACTTCTTCCTATGGACATGGATCTCATGCTAAGATGTCCCTGATTTCTGTGTCACAGCTGGCTTGAAGCCAGGAGCTTAATTAGGAGCAATGAGGAGATTAACAAAATGCAACATGGGCTAAGGAAAAGATGGGATTCAGTTATGTGCTCACTCTGATACAGTGGCACAAAGTGCACTTATTAGATATAGTATAGGGTTTCCTAATCTCTATGGAAGACCATTCTCAGACTGAAAACATTTAAGAGAAGGAGGAAGCTACAGTTGCTGAGCGTTTTTGTTTTTTTTTTTTTTTTTACATACTGATCATATTTGGAACAGAGAAAGATGGTTTTGACCAACTTTGAACCTATCCCACATGGAGAAAAGCTGTGCCAGGTTCACGTAGGTTGGAGATATTGGTTTTCCTTATGAGTGCCCATGTCAACAATACACACTCATTTGACTTCACTCACTCAGAATATTCTCTCCCCCCCCATACCTGGTTGGCAGTGCTTATATTTTCTTAGCAATGCCTTCCTTTTGCTTGTTATCATGTATATGTCCAGAGTATAGCAATGTTCTGTTTTGTACTTTCTGTTTTGTTTTTGTTTGTTTTTGGTCATGTGAATTCTAATTTACTATCCTATAGAAAAATCCTACTTTTATGCAATCATATTTAAAAAGTTAAGTAATATTAGTAAGAGAAATACTCACTTAAAGAAACACATCCATGAATATATTGCTGGAATCTGGAGCCAGATGGATTTATAATCCAAAATTTGAATCCAGGTGTTGTATATTTTGATACACCAGATGGTATACTCTAAGCATAAATAAGTTTAGGGCAAGATAAACATGTGACTGCATACTAACAGACTAATTAAAAGAGTAATATATAATCATAATAGGAGCTGAGTACTCTTTAGTTAGGTAAAGATAACTTAGATATAGGGGTAGAAAGTGATTCTTCTTCATTTTCTGTGATAGGTATTAGGTTCTCAGTCACTTGCAAATTTCAAATTGCATCAAGTGTGTAGCAGAGATAGAAAAGTACAAAGATCTACAGCTGCCCTGTCAGGGAGGGGGAAAATGTTGTGAAACAAATAAGACATTTCTCATTAGCAATTGTTTGTTTGTTTGTTTGTTTGAGAAGCAAGATGCTGCTGGAGAAAGAATATATCTCAAATGGAAAAAGAAAATTCTCCTTACTCAAACACCTTCATCCTTTCTGTCAAAGAGAAACAAACAAACACAGGCAGGTGATTAATAGGTATTAGTAAAACTGACAAAGTATTATCTGATTATAAGGTAGAAGGTACATAAAAAAAGATAAGTAGTTAATTAATTATCTAAGTAATTAATCAAATAGAGCCACAAAGAAAGGATTTTAAACGTGCAAAGATTGTAGCCTTGAATGACAGTTTCTTTGTTAAGTTTAATCATAGGATTCTAGGACATTTTCACCCATACTTCCCAACACTCCAAAAGAATCCAGTATAATTATATGGATTACAGACAAAACCCTTCTCTGGCACAGAATCTTTCCAAGAACTAGTGTGGAGGAAATTCCCCAAATAAAAATTCAAGATAAGAAAAACAACACCTGCACAATTCAAATGTTGCTCTATTGACAGTTAAAATATAATGAATTATATGTGTGATAAACATTGTTCATAATTCTTAGTGTCATTTGTAGGTACCAACAGAAGAAGGTAGAGGCACATCAAACAAACAAACAAACAAACAATAATACGTCAGTCTATGGAATAAAAACAGTTATCTTAAGGTTCAGAAACAGAGAAAGAGGCAAATTTATCAGATTAAAAAAAAAACAAGATGCTTATGTTAACATTTTAAGGATTCAACTTGGGCTGTAGAGATGGCTCAGTGGTTAAGAGCACTGTCTGCTCTTCCAGAGGTCCTGAGATCAAATCCCAGCAACCACATGATAGCTCACAACCATCTGTAAAGAGATCTGATGCTTTCTTCTGGTGTATATGAAGACAGTGACAGTGTACTCACATACATAAAATAAATAAGTCTTAAAAAATAAGGGTTCCAATTAAAAACTGAACATGTATGCCAGAAGGATGATGCCAGCAGACAGAAAAAAAAATATCAAAGACATCCAAAAATAAGTTTTGAACTAAAACAGTGAACAAGAATTTACAGTGCATTTTATAGGTTTGCTATAGAGTGAATGTTTATATCCTCTAGAGTATTAGGTAGTGTAGTCATATTAAATGTAATGAATTTAGCAGGACAGTATCATAACATGAGGATGCATGATATGACTGAGAGAAGTGAGGGATTTGGACTTCTCTGTCAAAACATATCTACCCTATACACTTAGTCAAAAGTTTCATTCAACAATAAATTTAGATGAGAACAAATATATGAAAAATGTATAACAGTCTGCATTCTATTTTTTGTGCAATGTAATTTTGTACTAGAGAGGGAATATAAGAAGATACTTAGTTAAACAACAGAGAAGGTAGAAAAAAGAGGGAAAAATTCAATGAATACTTTAAAGAATGATTTAATATAATACATAGATCTCATAGACCATGTGTAAGATCAGTCATATATTTCAAGGCAATTAGTAATACAATATTATATGTTACAAATGATTATCCTTAAAAGTACATAAAATAAATTATTAAATAAAAGCTTTAATATTGTTTTAATACAATATACTGTTTTATAGTTGTGGCTTAGAAAATATTCAGTAATAAAAACACTCAAAATATCAGTTAGTATAATAATGGTTATAGAATTGGTAAGCCAAATTTATAAACAAAAAAATATCCACTTTATTTAAGGAAAGTGCGAGGCATATTTAGATGCATTAGTCAATCAAATTAGATACAGAAAATCTAGAACAATGTTTTTTAATCTAAGGGTTGTGACTCTTTGGTAGTTTAATGATGATTCTTTTACAGAAGTAGCATATAAAATATCCTGCATTTCATATATTGACATTTGAATTTATACTAGTGCCAAAATTAAAGTTATGAAGTAGTACCAAAATGATTTTATGGCTGTGGATCACCACAAGATGATTTGATATAATACATATATTTGATAGGCTATGTGAGGGTCACAGAATTAGGAATGTTGAGAAACACAGATCTAGATATTCTATTTTATTTGATTCTTTGTGAGGACAAGGCAGAATTCAAACAATGCTCTGATCCATGGTGATATTTACCCATGAACCAGCATTAAAAATCAGCTCATTACAGAATTCAACTTGCTGGGACACAGCGGGACTTACAAAAAACAGACTTATGCCAATACTGTACACTGTGTACCTTTGAATTTTATTTCAAGTAGATTACTGAATGATACTCATTGGCAGTTTTTGAGAATTGTAGAGCCCATGCGCCTAAGGAAAAAGAGGTAAATTCTTTATCTGATGTTGTCAACAAAACTCCTAAAGGACTGGTAGAGAAAGTATGGGGGCTATGCCTTAATGTTTTCAAAAGCAACGTAGAGATTACACATGTCTCTACCTGTAAAGAAAAAATGTAATTTTAGTGTATGACCATTTTCCAATATTAAGAGATGGATGTTTCACTTCAAAGATGAAAGCAACAATTTTAAGTTAAACAAACTAGAAAATACTTGAAGGAAGGGGTTGTGATAGGCAAACAAATAATGAAGAGATGTTGTCCCCTTTATGGAACACAGAAAAGCTGAAGAATTTCTCAGACATTTGTTTGGGATGTTGAATGTTCACAAACATAATGAGGAAATAGAAGACAAAAGAAAACTTCTGAATTATATGTCTTTGTTTTTATATCTCAAGAGAGATTTAAGCAAAAATATTTGTCTTTCATAAATGTGTTAGAGCAGAAGCAAATGATATAAGTCTAACAGTATTTAATTAGGATATGTATGTATGCACACACATACACACACAAGCATTAATATCATTGCTGTCTTACTTAGGGCTTCATTGCTCTGAGTTGACATCAAAACCAGGGCTTTTATAAAAGCAAACATTAATTAGTTTCAGATGTTAAGTCCTTCCCATTCTTGTAGGAAACAAAACGGCATCCAGGCAAACATGGTATTAGTTAAGGAGTTGAGAGTTCTTCATTTTGACCTGAAGTCAGCATAAGTATAATGGCTTCCACACTGGGTGAAACTTGAGCATTAAGAGACCTCAAAGCCCAACCCCACAGTCCTACAGTAACATACCTCTTCCCACAAGGCCACACCTGCTCCAACAAGGCTGTATCTTCTAAAAATGGCATCCCCACGGGCCAAGCATTCAAACACATGAGCCTGTGTAGGACATACTTATACAAACTCCCATATCAACAGTATATAAATAACACTGCTGCTTTTGAAATGCTTAACGGTTACTTAAAGAAAGATTTAGTAAGGGTGTAATGCATGTTCATTTCACAGGATATTGAGTAACAAACATAAGGACGCACATAAAACTTGTTTGGAGTATGCTACTATCTGCACTGCTTTACCCCTTCCTTTCTTTACATCTTTTTGACCACCTTCTTCCCCTAATAATTTTTGTACTTTAATGTCATGAATTCATAATGAGTTCATGCATACTTAAAAAAAATACAGATAAGAGAGGAACAAAGGTGTCTTTCTGATTCAATTGATTTAATACTGACATCTCCAGTTTTTTATTTCTGAAATTAATGACTTTTTTAATATCTGAAACAACCATAATATATATGTTCGTATATAGAATATATATATATATATATATATATATATATATATATATATATATATATGTCACATTTTTAATTTATCCTCTCTCTCGATGGAGGCATAATCTGTTACTATAACTTAGTTATTGTTCATCAAGTGGCAAAAAGATTGATGTCTAAGTAGCACTCAAGTAGTGCCCTTGGTATCTTTCTTATAAATGCCAGAGAGTGGCATAACTGGATCAAAGGATAGTACTGGACTTGTTTACAACCTTTCCAGGATTTGGTGATATTTGCTTTCTGAATGACAGCACTGTGTGCTGAGTGAGATTGAACCCCATGTAGTTTGAATTGGCACTTCTCTGTTTGCTAGTAACACTGAACAGTTTATCTCTGCTTATTGACTTTCTTTTTTAAGTTTTTAGAACTGTTTCACTTCATTCATTAGCTGATTTTATTGATTATTTCTTTTTATTTACATTTTTTTCACTTCTCTCTATATTCTAGACAGCAGTCCTCTATCAGATACTTATCTAGGAAATATCTTTTCCCACATGTAGTTTCTTCATGCAATAGAGATAATTTTTGTTTTTAATTTATATAGTAGTTTTAAATTTTCATTAGATCCTGCATGCTAATAATTAACCTCACTCCTGAGTGGTGGCATCCTTTCCCAAACTCTCTTATCTGTGCCTAGTTACTGAGGAGATTTTTGTTTTCCTCTAGTAATTTCAGCTTTTATGCTCTTATTTGATTTCCACTGAAGTTGGGTTTTTAAATGTCAGAAATAGGGACCTAGTTTCAGTTTGTATGTGGATATCCTGTATCCACAGTCCTGTGTACTGAAACATCTGATTTTTGACATCTTCATAAAACCTAGAGGCTTTGGGAGCCTCTAGGCTTATATCTGTTCTGTCTCCTTTTTTTTTTATTAGATTTTTTTAATCTACATGTTATATGATTTCTCCTTTCCAGTTTCCCAAAAAAAAAAAAAAAAAAAAAAACAAGAAAAAAACCTTGTTGCCTCCCCCCCTCCCCATGTTGCCACCCCACCCTCTCTCACTTATTGGCCCTGGCATTCCCCTACACTGGGGCACAGAACCTTCACAGGGCCAAGGGCCTCTCCCCCCATTGATGATCGAATTAGCAATCCTCTACTATACACATGCTGCCAGAACAATCATTCCCACCATGTATACTCCTTGGTTCGTGGTTGAGTCCCTGGGAGCTCTGAGGGTACTAGTTAGTTCATATTGTTCATCCTAAGGGGCTGCAAACCCTTCAGCTCCTTTGGTCCTTTCTCTAACTCCTTCACTGGGGACACTGTACTCAGTTCAATGGATGGCTGTGAGCCTCTACTGCTGTATTAGTCAGGTACTGTCAGAGCCTCTCAGGAGATAGCTATATTAGGCTGGCTTGTCCTTCCTTCAGTCTCTGTTCCATAGTTAGTCTCTGCAACTCCTTCTGTGGTCATTTTGTTCCCCCCCCTTTAAAAGAAGGAATGAAATGTCTACATTTTGGTCTTCTTTCTTCTTGAGTTTATTGTGGTTTGTGGGTTGTTCTTCCTGTATTCTAAACATCTGGGCTAGTAACCTCTTATCAGAGAGTGCATCCCATGTATGTTCCTTTGTGATTAGCTTACCTCACTCAGGATGATATTCTCCAGATCTATCCATTTCCTTAAGAAGTTCATAAATTCATTGTTTTTAATAGCTGAGTAGTACTCCATTGTGTAGATGTACCACGATTTCTGTATCCATTCTTCTGTTGAGGGACATCTGGGTTGTTTTCAGTTTCTGGCTATTATAAATAAGACTGCTATGAACATGGTGGAGCATGTGTCCTTATTACATGTTGGAGCATCTTCTGGGTATATGCCCAGGAGTGGTATAGCTGGGTCCTCTGGTAGAACTATGTCCAATTTCCAGAGAAACTGCCAAACTGATTTCCAGAGTGGTTGTACCAGCTTGCAATCCCACCAGCAGTGAAGTAGTATTCCTCTTTCTCCACAACCTCTCCAGCTTCTGCTGTCACCTGAGTCTTTTATCCTAGCCAATCTGACTGGTGTGAGGTGGAATCTCAGAGTTGTTTTGATTTGCATTTCCCTGATGACTAAGGATGTTGAACATTTCTTTAGATGTTTCTCAGTCATTTGATATTCATCCATTGAGAATTCTTTGTTTAGCTCTGTACCCCATTTTTTAATAGGGTTATTTGGTTCTCTGGAGTCTAACTTCTTGAGTTCTTTGTATACATTGGATATTAGCCCTCTATCAGATATAGGATTGGTAAAGATCTTTTCCCAATTTGTTGGTTGCCATTTTATCCTATTGACAGTGTCTTTTGCCTTACAGAAGCTTTGCAACTTTATGAGGTCCCATTTGTCAATTCTTGATCTTAGATCATAAACTATTGGTGTTCTGTCTCGGAAATTTTCCCCTGTGCCTATGGGCTCGAGGTTCTTCCCCACTTTCTTTTCTATTAGTTTCAGTGTATCTGGTTTGATGTGGAGGTCCCTGATCCATTTGGACTTGAGCTTTGTACAAGGAGAAAGGAATGGATAGATTTGCATTTTTCTACATGCTAATCACCAGTTGAGCCAGCATCATCTGTTGAAAATGCTGTTTTGTTTTTTTTTCCACTGTACGGTTTTAGCTCCTCTGTCAAAGATCAAGTGACCATAGGTATGTGGCTTCATTTCTGGGTTTTCAATTCTGTTCCATTTATCTACCTGCCTGTCACTGTACCAATATCATGCAGTTTTTATCAAAATTGCTCTGTAGTACAGCTTAAGGTCCGGGATGGTGACTCCACCAGAGGTTTCTTTATTGTTGAGAATAATTTTGGCTATCCTGGGTTTTTTGTTGTTCCAGGTGAATTTGCAAATTGCTCTTTCTAAGTCTGTGAAGAATAGAGTTGGAATTTTGATGGGGATTGTACTGTGTAAAACCTACAGGAAATATGCTTTTGCATTGTGTTTAGTTTTGTTTTAAGGAAGAAGGAGTTGGGATTAATGCTTCAGGAGTCATAGAATTTATGTAAATTTAAGGATTTAAAAAAATTGTTTAGAATGATCAAAGCCTTGATGATATAACTTTAATAAATAAAAGACTATGTTCTGTGCTCTCTGGTTGGGAGAAGACCAAAATATGAAAAGGGAGAAGGCAAAAGAACAAGAAGAATGAAGAAGGAAAAAGCAAGGAGGAGAAGGAAGAATGGTGAGAAAATACAGGAAAGAGAGACTACTTGAACTGACAGTTTGCAAGCCCCACTCACTCCGACTCATTATTGAATCAATGCCCCTCCCATTTCCCTCTTTTCGTGAACATCCCCACTGAGGCTGGACCTTGGCAGCTTTCTACTTGTTCCAATGAGATTCTCACAGAAAATTCCTGTATATAAACACCATTTTCTTAATTCCTTTTCCATTTACTGTCATTTATATTTTGAAGACACACATTTTAATGCAGCTTCAGGAGGAGAAACTGTGAATATTTTATAAAAGGAAAATTTACAACACCTTTTAAAATTCTAATTTTGACATATTTCATGACAAATTGATTCTCTTCTCATAATCAAACATAAAGCTGTTAAAACTTTCAAATATCAAGCCATCTAAGAATAAACATGATAAAGTCAGTAAAGAATCAGAAAGAGAAAGAAGGTAGATTTAGAATTGCTAGCTGTTCTGATAATTGTGTATATTTTTCCATTAAGGGCACTATATTTCCTAATTTTGCTAAAATAGTGTAAATAGTAAGTATAAGATTTACAGTAGAGAGCAGATTGAAATATGAGATGCATGGTTTATGTATTAATAAGACTGAGCTTTCTACTTATATATGAAAGTACCTAGAAGATTCACTAATATGTCTAATTGGTATGAAATATTTTCACATGCTTTTGTTTTACAAATTACAACATAGGGTATGTGCCTACTTTTTTGTCAAGAAAATATCTGGTTAAAAATTATTACATTGATACTTCTGGTTTCCGTCTCCATCTAGAGCTGACCTGGAGCCACAGCTCTCCATACCCAAATCCTGCTAGGAGAGATCTGGACTCTGAGGAGTGCTGACAAACCTGAGAGCACAGGTAAGAACATCATTTCTGCCCAGATACATGGCCCAAGAAGGACCTGCCAGGAACCCTCAAGACACAGGAATGGAGGAGCAGTCTGAGACCTGTCCTTCTGGTTTCCACCTACACCCAAACCTGGCCCTGTATCATAGCTCTCCATACCCAAATTTGTCCCAGAGAGTGCTGACATATAGGATTACAGGAGAGACAAGCTAAAGACAAAAAGAGCAAGACTAGATAGCACTAGAGATAATCACATGGCAAGAGGTAAGGGCAAGAACATAAGCAACAGAAACCAAGGCTACTTGGAATCATCAGAAGCCAGTTCTCCCACCAAAGCTAACCCTGGATACCCAAAGACACTGGAAAAGCAAGATGCTGATTTAAAACCACATCATATGATGATGATACAGGACTTTAAGAAGGACATAAATATCTCCCAGGAGAACACAGGTAAAGAGGTAAAGTCTTTAAAGAGAAAACACAAAAACCCCCTTAAAGAATTGCAGGAAAACACAAAGTGGTGAAAGAATTGGGCAAAACCATCCAGGATCTAATAATGGAAATAGGAACAATAAAGAAATCACAAAGGGAGACAACCCTGGAGATAGAAAAACCTAGGAAAGAGGTTAGGAGTCCTAGATGCATCACCATGGGAAAGAAGAGAGAATCTCTCCCTTTTTTTTATTAGATATTTTCTTAATTTACATTTCAAATGTTATCCTCTTCCCTGGTTTCCCCTCAAAAAAAAAAAAAACAAAAAACAAAAAACAAAAACAAGAACAAAAACAAAAAAACAAAAAAAACTATTCCTTCTCCCATACCCCTGCTCATCAACCCATTCACTCCTACTTTTTGGCCCTGGCATTCCCCTACTCTGAGGCATAGAGTTTTCACAGGACCAAGGGCCTCTCCTCCCATTGATGACTGTCTTAGCCATCCTCTGCTACATATGCAGCTGGAGCCATGAGTCCCACCATGAGTATTCTTTGGTTGATGGTTTAGTCCCTGGGAGCTCTTGGAGTACTGGTTAGTTCATATTATACTTCCTCTTATGAGGCTGCAAACCCCTTCAGCTCCTTGGTTCCTTTCTCTAGCACCTTCATTGGGGACCCTGGCCTCAGTCCAATGGATGGTTGTGAGCCTCAACTTCTGTATTAGTCAGGCACTGTCAGAGCCTCTCAGGAGACAGCTATATCAGGCTCCTTTCAGCCAGCACTTGCTGGCATCCACAATAGTGTCTAGGTTTAGTGATTGTATATGGGAAGGATCCCCAGGTGGGACAGACTCTGAATTGTCCTTCCTTCAGTCTCTGTTCCATATGATTTCTCTGCAACTCCTTCCATAAGTATTTTGCTCACCCTTCTAAGAAGGATCGAGAATTCACACTTTGGTCTTCCTTCTTGAGTTTCTTGTGGTGTTTGGATGGTATCTTGGGTTTTCAGAGCTTCTGGAATAATACCCACTTATCAGTGAGTGCATACCATTTGTGTTCTTTTGTGATTGGGTTACCTCACTTAGGATGATATTATCCAGATCAATGCATTTCCCTAAGAATTTCATAAATTCATTGATTTTAATAGCTGAGAAGTACACCATTGTCTAGATTTACCACATTTTCTGAATCCATTCCACTGTTAAAGGACATCTGGGTTCTTCCCAGCTTCTGAATATTGTAAATAAAGCTACTATGAACATAATGGAGCATGTATGCTTAGTACATGTTGGGCCACATTCTGGGTATATGCCCAGGAGTTGTATTTCTGGGTTCTCAGATAGTACTATGCCAAATTTTCTGAGGAACTTCCAAACTGATTTCCACAGTGGTTGTAACAGCTTGCAGTCCCACCTTTTTCTCCACAACTTTCGCCAGCATCTGCTGTCACTTGAGTTTTTATCTTAGTCATTCTGACTGGTATGAGGTGGAATCTCAGGGTTGTTTTGATTTGCATTTCCCTAATGACTGAGGATGTTGAACATTTCCTTAGGTGCTTCTCAGCCATTCGATATTCATCAAGTGAGAATTCTTTCTTTAGCTCTGTACCCCATTTTTAATAGGGTTATTTGGTTGTCTGGAGTCTAACTTCTTGAGTTCTTTGTATATATTGAATATTATCCCTCTATCATGTAGGATTGGTAAAGATCTTTATCCAATCTGATGATTGTCATTTTGTCCTATTGACAGTATCTTTGCCTAGCAGAAGCTTTGCAATTTTAATGAGGTCCCATTTGTCAATTCTTGATATTACAGTGTAAGCTATTGGTGTTCTGTTCAGGAAATTTTCTCCTGTGCCTATGTGCTCAAGGATCTTCCCCACTTTCTTTTCTATTAGTTTTAGTGTATCTAGTTTTATGTTGAATTCCTTGATCCTCTTGGACTTGAGCTTTGTACAAGGAGATAAGAATGGATAGATTTGCATTCTTCTACATGCTACCCACCAGTTGAGCCAACATCATCTGTTGAAAATGCTGTCTTTTTTTCCACTGGATGGATTTAGGTCCTTTGTCAAAGTTCAAGTGACCATATGTGTGTGGGTTCATTTCTGGGTCTTTAATTCTATTCCATTGATCTATCTGCCTGTCACTGTACCAATATAATGCAATTTTTATCACAATTGCTCTTTAGAACAACTTGAGGAAAGAGATGGTGATTCCACCAGAAGTTCTTTTATTGTTGAGAATAGTTTTCACTATTCTAGGATTTTTGTTATTTCAGATAAATTTGCAAATTGCTCTTTTTAACTCTGTTTAGAATTGAGTTGGAATTTTGATGGGGATTGCATTGAATCTGTAGATTGCTTTCCTCAAGCTGTCCATTTTTACTGTATTAATCTTGCCAATCCATGAACGTGGGAGATCTTTCCATCTCTTGCGATCTTCTTCAATTTCCTTCTTCACTTGATTAGAATCACACCAAGGTATTTTATATTATTTGTGACTATTGGGAAGGGTATTGCTTCCCTAATTTCTTTCTCAGCCTGTTTATCCTTTGTGTAGAACAAGGCCATTCATTTACTTGAGTTAATTTTATATCCAGCTACATTGCTGAAGTTGTTTATCAGGTTTAGGAGTTCTCTTGTGGATTTTTGGAGATCAGTTAAGTGTAATACCATATTATCAGCAAATAGTGATAATTTACTTCTTCCTTTCCAATTTGTATCCTTTTTTATCTCCTTTTGTTGTCTAATTGCTCTGACTAGGACTTCAGGGACAATATTGAATAGGTAGGGAAAGAGTGGGCAGCCTTGTCTAGTCCCTGGTTTTAGTAGGATTGTTTCAAGTTTCTCTCCATTTAGTTTGATGTTGGCTACTGGTTTTTAGTATATTGCTTTTTCTATGTTTAGGTATGGGCCTTGAATTCCTGGTCTTTCCAAGACTTCTATCATGAAAATGTGTTGGATTTTGCCAAATGCTTTCTCAACATCTAATGAAATGATCATATCGTTTTTTTCTTTGAGTTTGTTTATATAGTAGATTATATTGATGGATTTCCATATATTGAACCATCCCTGCATATCTGGGCTCAAGCCTACTTGATCATGATGGACGATAATTTTGATGTGTTCTTGGATTCTGTTTGTAAGAATTTTATTGAGTATTTTTGCATTGATATTCATAAGGGAAATTGGTCTGAAGTTCTCTTTCTTTATTGGATCTTTGTTGGGTTTAGGTATTAGAGTAATTGTGTCTTCATAGAACAAATCCTTTTGTTTCTGTTTTGTGGAATAACTTGAGGAATATTGGTGTTAGGTCTTCTTTGGAGGTCTGATAAAACTCTGCACTAAACCCATCTGGTTCTGGATGTTTTTTATTTGGGAGATTATTAATGACTGTTTCTATTTCTTTAGGGGATATGGGACTGTTTAGATTGTTTATCTGATCTTCATTTAACTTTGGTACCTGGTATCTGTCTAGAAGATTGTGCATTTCGTACAGGTTTTCCAGTTTTGTTGAGCATAGGCTTTTGTAGTAGGCTTTCATGGTTATTTGAATATCCTTGGTTTCTGTTGTTATGTCTCCATTTCATTTCTGAGTTTGTTAATTAGGGTACTGTATCTGTGCAATGTAGTTAGTTTGGCTAAGGGTTTACCTCTTTTGTTGATTTTCTCAAAGAACCAGCTCCTAGTTTGGTTGATTCTTTGCATAGTTATTTTTGTTTCCACTAGGTTGATTTCAGCCCTGAGTTTGATTATTTCTTGCCTTCTACTCCTTTGGTGAATTTCCTTCCTTTTGTTCTAGAGTTTTCAGATGTGCTGTCAAACTGCTAGTGTATGCTCTCTCCCATTTCTTTTGGAGGAACTGAGATCTGTGAGCTTTCCTATTAGGACTGCTTTCATTGTGTCCCATAAGTTTGTGTATGCTGTGGCTTCATTTTCATTGAACTCTAAAAAGTCTTTAATTTCATTCTTTCTTTCTTCCTTCGCCACATTATCATAGAGTGTTGTTCAGCTTCCATGTGTATGTGGGCTTTCTATTGTTTATGTTGTTATTGAGGACCAGCCTTAGTCCATGGTGATCTGATAGGATGCAAGGAATTATTTCATTCTTCCTGTATCTGTTGAGGCCTGTTTTCTGACTGATTATATGCTCAATTTTGGAGAAGGTATCATGAGGTGTTGAAGAGATGATATATTCTTTTGTTTTAGAATAAAATGTTCTATAGATATCTGTTAATTCAATTTGTTTCATAACTTCTGTTTGTTTTACTGTGTCTCTGTTTATTTCCTGTTTCTATTATCTGTTCATTGATCAGATTGGGGTGTTGAAGTCTCTCACTATTATTGTGCCCAGTACAATGTGTGCTTTGATATTTAGTAAAGTTTCATTTATGATTCTGGATTCCCTTCCATTTAGAGCATAGGTGTTCAGAATTGAGAGTTCATCTTGGTAGATTTTACCTTTGATAAGTATGAAATGTCCCTCTTTATCGTTTTTGATAACTTTAGGTTGAAAGTCAATTTGCTTTGATATTAGAAAGACTACTCCAGCTTGTTTCTTGGGACCATATGCTTATAAAAAAATTTTTCCAGCCTTTTACTCTGAGGTAGTATCTGTCTTTGTCACTGACTTGAGTTTCCTTTATGCAGCAACATGTTGGGTCCTGTTTATGTATCCTGTTAGTATATGTCTTTTTATTTGGAATTTGAGTCCATTGATATTAATAAATATAAAGGAAAAGTAATTCCCTCCTGTTTTTTTTTTATTTTTTTAAATTTTTATTTATTTATTGTTTTGTTTCTTCAAGACAGATTTTCTCTGTGTAGCTCTCGCTGTCCTGGAATTCACTCTGTAGACCAGGCTGGCCTCTAACTCAGAAATCCACCTGCCTTTGCCTCCCAAGTGCTGAGATTAAAGGCGTGTGTCACCACTGCCCAGCCCTTCCTGGTGTCTTCTCCCCTTGAGATGCTCTCTTCTATTTCTTGTATTCTGTTGGTGATGCTTGCATTTATGGCTCCTGACTTCTTTCCTAGGTTTTCTATCTCCAGAGTTGTCTGCCTTTGTAATTTCTTAATTGTTTCTATTTCAATTTTTAGATACTGGATGGTTTTGTTCAATTCCTTCATCTGTTTGGTTGTGTTCTCCTGTAATTCTTTAAGGGATTTTTGTGTTTCCTATTTAAAGGCTTGTACCTGTTTACCTGTGTTCTTCTGTATTTCTTTAAGGGAGTTATTTATGTCCTTCTTAAAATCCTCTATCAGCATCATGAGATATGATTTTAAACCCAAACCTTTATTTTCCATTGTGTTGGTGTATCCAGGACTTGCTGTAGTGAGAGTACTGGGTTCTGATGATGCCAAACAGTCTTGGTTTCTGTTGATAAGATTCTTTGTGTTTGCCTTTCACCACCTCATAATCTTTGGTGTTAGATGTTCTTGCTGTCTCTGACTGAAGCTTGTTCCTCCTGTGGGTCTCTAAGCCTGTGTCAGCCCTCCAGGGAGATCATTTCTTTCCTGGCAAGACCTATGCACAGAGTGTTGCAGATCAGCCATACCTCCTGGGTACAGACGGATGCAGGGAGGACCCTGTCCGAGCTGCTCTGCTGCTTCTGTGGCCTGGAGGCCATTGTCCCAGCTGCTCTGCTTACCACCTTAAGACAGTCACCTAATGAAAAAGAGAGACAGAGAGAGAGAGAGAGAGAGAGAGAGAGAGAGAGAGAGAGAGAGAATCTCAAGTGCAGAAGATACCATAGAAAACATTGAAATAACAATCAAAGAAAATGCAAAATGCAAAGAGCTCCTAGCCCAAAATATCCTTGAAATCCAGGACACAATGAGAAGACCAAACCTAAGGATAATGGTTATAGATGAGGGCAAAGATTCCCAACTCAAAGGTCCAGTAAATATCTTCAACAAATTATAGAAAAAAACTTCTTTAATGTAAAGAATTGAATGCCCATAAATATACATGAAGCCTATAAAACTCCAAATATATTGGATCAGAAAAGAAATTCCTCCTGTTACATAATAATCAATATACCAAATGCACAAAACAAAGAAAGAATATTAAAAGCAGCAAGAGAAAAAGGTCAAGAAATATATAAAGGTAGACCTATCAGAATTACACCAGACTTCTCAACACAGACTATGAAAGATAGAAGATCCTGGGCAGGTGACATGCAGATCCAAAGAGAACACAAATGCCAGCCCAGGCTACTATACACAGCAAAGCTTTCAATAATCATAGATGGAGAAACTAAGATATTCCATAACAAAAACAAATTTACACAATATCTTTCCACAAATCCAGTCCTACAAAGGATAATAGATGACAAACTCTAATACAAGGAGGGAAACTACACCCTAGTAAATGCCAGGAAGTAATCTTCTTTCAATAAACTCAAAGGGAGATAGCCACACAAACATAATAACACCCCTAACACCAAAAATAACTGGAAGCAACAATCACTATTCCTTAATATCTCTTAACAAAATGGACTCAATTCTCCAATTAGAAGACGTACTCTAACAGACTGGAAAGGTAAACAGAACCCAGAATTTTGCTACATAAGTTAGACTCCAGAGGGTCAAATAACCCTAATAAAAATGAGATACAGAACTAAAGAAAGAACTCTCAACTCAGGAATACCAAACTGTTGAGAAGCACCTAAAGAAATGTTCAACATCTTGAGTAATCAGGGAATTGCAAATAAAAAAAACCCTGAGATTCACCTCACACCAGTCAAAATGACTAAGAACCAAATCGCAGGTGACAGCAGATGCTGGCAAGCATCTGGAGAAAGAGGAACACTCCTCCATTACTGGTGGGATTGCAAGCTGGTACAATAACTCTGGAAATCGGTTTGATGGTTCCTCAGAAAATTGGACATAGTACTACCTGAGGACCCAGCTATACTACTCCTGGGCATATACACAGAAGATATTTCAACATGTAGTAAGGACTCATGCTCCACTATATTCATAGCAGTCATATTTATAATAGCCAGAAGGTAGAAAGAACCCAGATGTCTCTCAACAGAGGAATAGATACAGAAAATGTGGTACATTTATACAATGGAACACTATTCAGCTATTAAAACAATGACTTCATAAAATTCAGAGGCAAATGGATGGATCTAGAAAATATCATGATGAGTGAGGTAACTCAGTCACAAAAGACTACTCTTGGTATGTACTCACTGATAAGTGGATATTAGGCAAAGAACATGGAATACCCAGGATACAACTCAAAGATCACATGAAGCTTAAGAAGAAAGAAGATCAAAGAATGGATTCTTCAGCCCTACTTTGAAGGGGGAACAAAATAATCAAGGGAAGTAGATGGTGGGAGGGACTTGGGAGGACAAGAAGAGGGGAAAGGGAGGAAGAGGGAAAGAATCAGTTATAGGAGGACAGGGAAGAGATGTACAGAGGGTCAGGAAATTGAACAGACATGTGCAGTAATGAGGGATGAAGATCTTGGAGTAGCAACCAGAAAGTCCCAGATACCAGGAAAGCAAGAGCCTCCCAGGACCCCACAGGGAAGACATTAGCTACAATATCCTTCAAAATGGAGGGAGAACCTGTGAAGGTGATATCCAAAGGTTAAGCATGGCTGTCCCTTTGAGGGATGGGGCC
The DNA here is from genome assembly GCA_019843815.1 of Montemys delectorum. Taxonomy (NCBI): domain Eukaryota; kingdom Metazoa; phylum Chordata; class Mammalia; order Rodentia; family Muridae; genus Montemys; species Montemys delectorum. The sequence continues at coordinate 17,671 of JADRCD010171948.1, forward strand.
ACCTACCCCTCTCCAAAAGTTACTCCTATCTAAAGGAAATACAGGAACAAATTGTACAGCAGAGACTGAAGGAAAGGCCTCCACCTTTCTGGGGAGCAGAGACTGACCCACTTGGAGATCCACCCCACATGCAGACATGATCCACTTATTTTGGATGCTAAGAAGTGTTTGCTGACAGGAGCCTAATACAACTGTGTCCTTATAAGCTTACGAGATCCTGATCAATACATATGTGAATGCTCATAGTCACCCATTGGACTGAGCACAGGGACCCCAATGGAGGAGTTAGGGGAAGGACTGAGGAGCTGCAAGGGCCTTATTTGGCATCAGTGGCTGGTTAGACCCTTGGTCTTGTGAAGGGTTGATGGCCCAGTGTAGAGGAAATCTAGAGTGATGAGGTGGGTGTGAGAAGGTGGGTGGGGGAGCACTCTCCTAGAAGCAGGTTTAAGGGTGATGGAATAGGGATTGTGTAGAGGGGAAACAGGGAAAGGGAATAACATTTGAAATGTAAATAAATAAAACATCCAATAAAAAGGTAAGTATTATATCTGAAATTTATTCTGGATGAAATAGATCTGTAAAAGTAAGTTTCATTCACCAGAAATAATTAGAGTCTCAAAAGCTTATTGTTGATTTAACTCACCCTTTCTAGTAAAAAAAAAATTGTATTATGTTGGTAAAGAAGCAGAATTATAAAGGGCATTAGATATTTACATAAACACTCAGTTAATTTTTATCTATTGATGTGAAAAGAACTGTATACATAGAATTCTGTTCGTTTTCTATTTCTGCATAACAAATGATTAATCTTTGTTTTCAGTTTTTTTAAACCACACACTGAAAAGTATAAAATGATTTTTTTTAGAGTAATTGAGTTTATTTGCAAGAGGTTAGAAATCTTGTGTGAGTGGGTAGACTTTCATACACACACACACACACACACACACACACACACCACTCTGTTTTAATTCTAACATTTGTCTCATTTCTCATATTTTTTTGAATCTTTGCTGCCACATAATCATAGAGAAAAGAGGATGGAAAGTCAAAAAGGTTACAATCCTGTGTTTGTTTTTCTTTTTACATTATCACTTTTAATTTTTTTATACAATATACTTTGAAATTTTTCTTCCCCTCTCCCTTCTCTGATTTTCTTTCCTTCCCTACTAATTCAAAATTGTGTTCTTCCCCCTTAATACAAGCAAATAAATAGAACTCAAAACAAATAAATCATAAGAAACAAAACAAAAATATCAAACATATATATACACACACACATACACAACATGTACACGCACATACAAACACTCACACACTACAAACACACAACAATATGATAAAAATGGTTGAGTTACCCAGAATTACTCCATTGGAGAAAACTTATTTTGTTCTCTCTGCCCGTAGATATACAATACAAATACTTTCCTTGTTGGAGTATATTCTTGTGTCCACTTTCCTGTCTCTGTGCTAGGATTTTGTTAGCTTAGAATCCATGCAAGTCTTATACATACTGTCACATTCATTTCAATCAATAAATTGTTCTTGTTTTCTTGTTTATTTACAGGAATTTAAATGCACATATCATATCAGATATTTATCCTGGACATTTAAACAGTGCTGATAGCAGTTATTCTTTTTATTTTTCATATTCACGGCAGATATTTGAGATTTGGGATAAAATCCAATCAAAGAGATAATTGTTAAATCTTTTACTTAGTATTTATTTGGTATTGCACTTAATCACTTCTCATATAAAATTCAGAGAGAAATAAATTCACTTAGCTTATTCTCTGGAAACAGATGTTTGGACAAAGAATTCCTATACCAGTTCTTTTATGTCTTACTCTTGAAATAATCAAAGTACTCTATCATTCTGGTTATGATTTGGGACATATTGTCATGTTAAAATATGCTGTATGCTTTTCAGTTAAGAACAAACTATGAGATTTACATTTTGTATAAAAACTTAAGGGTGTAATCATGTGCTCTATTGGTGTTACCTATAGATAATATGCCTTCCAACTAATTAAAATAATAAGGCTACACTCATGTATAAATCTGTTTTAGGTGATGAAACCTTTTTAGAAGGATCTTGGATCTAATAGATGTAAAAAAATGGCATCATGTAATAAAATATAATAATATAGTAGCATTGAGTAGTTTACAAATGAGACCATGGCTAAATGGTTGATTTTTCTGGGGGGGGGAAAGGAATCTACATTTCTATGATTTTAAACTGTCTTTTTAACTTTTCTTTTTTTTTAAAAGAAAATTAAGATCATGTCATATTATCAGTGGTGTTAGTAGTAAAAGTGTCTTCTGGAAATATTTCAAAACACTCAGGGTAATTTAATGGAGTATTTAAAATAATGAATGATGCCCTAAATTATAATCCAAAACTAAGTATCTGTCATATCACAAACAAGAAAAAGATATTAAGTGACTTACTTCTTAGTTTGTTCTTTTGTCCATCAGAAAACCAGATGATATATTTAGTTATTAGGCTGAAAAGAAAATGCAGATTAACAACAGCTTCTAAAACATACTTTATGGGTGGCCAAGAGAGAAAGAAGTTTCTAAGTATTTGAAATTAAAAAGAAATAATTAGCTTATCTGGCATCAATGAGAAGGGAGGCCCTTGGTCCTGTGAAGTCTCGATACTCCAGTGTAGGTGAATGTCAGGGTGGTGATGTAGGAGAGGATGGTTGGGTGGGGGAGCACCCTTATAGAAGCAGGAGGAGGGAGGATGGGATAGGGGGTTTGCGTAGGGGAAACCAGGAAAGGGGATAACATTTGAAATGTATATAAATAACATATCCAATAAAAATGAAAATAATACAAGTAAACTAAACCTCAATTCTATAGAACTCAGAGATATACATTATCGCCTAATGTTTCTAGAACTGTAGGACTCTGTCAAGGTTGTTTAAGCAATGTTGTAATGCCACATTGTCTTAGTTAGAGTTTCTATTTCTGCACAAACATCATGACCATGAAGAAAGTTGGGGAGGAAAGGGTTTATTCAGCTTACTTCCACATGGCTGTTGATCACCAGAGGAAGTCAGGACTGGAACTCAAACAGGTCAGGAAGCAGGAGCTGATGCAGAGGCCATGGAGAGATTGTTTCTTACTGGCTTGCTTCTCCTGGCTTGCTCAGCCTGCTCTCTTATAAACTCAAGACTTCCAGCCCAGAGATAGCACCATTCACAAGGGGCCCTACCCCCTTGATCACTAATTGAGAAAATGCCCTACAGCTGGATCTCATGGAGGCACTTCCTCAACTGAAACTCTCTTCTCTGTGATAACTGAAGCCTGTGTCAAGTTGACACACAAAACTAGCCAGTACAATTGACCCCTTTTCAACTTGACACACAAACACATCACTCTTAAGCCTCAACCCTTATGTTCTTATTCATCCCCAAGATCTGAAGTCCCACAGTCTTTATCTATTAAAA
>JADRCD010171949.1:0-10835 GCA_019843815.1 Montemys delectorum
CCCTTTTTCCCCTAAGTGGTTTTTGGGAAGGATTTTTAATCACAGAAACAGGAAATGTAACTAACACAGAGATTTGAGAACAACTTATAGCACTGTTATTTTTTTTACCAAAATATTCTTCTACAGATTTTTATTTGATGAGTAACAAACATAGATGTAGTTTTAAAATATTGTCTATACTGCTCTGGAATTAAATGACACAAAAGAGAAATGCATGATTTGGAGAAGAGTCGTTTTTTCCTAGACTCAGAAGTCAGCAGTGAGAGGGTCATATAGAAATCTTCACAGGACAGGAAACTCCAGATTCGCAGACTTAAGAGAAAATCTGCAGTCCAAGTTTATAGGGTGAAGAGATGACCTGGAGATGGAAATAAGTAGTAGTAATGAAAGAAAGAGCCAGTAATTAAAGAAAAAAAGAACCTGCACTGCCTGATTAACTTGCTGCACCTTTAGCCATTCACTTCGGGGCTTCTTTCTGCCCCTGATTCTCTTCAAGGAAAAAGGCAAAGAACAGAAGAGCAACCTTAGCTCTATGTGGAAGCAAAAAAATACACCAAAGACCAACAAATGAGTCAATTGCACATTTCCACCATTACCATGGAGACACACCATTAAGGTTTGTTATGGGAAGCAGAAGGACCTATAGCTAAGTGTGCACAGACTATGAAGCCATAGGTGAAAAAGCTTTTTACCTTATTTTTTATAGGCTGAAGAGATATTAAAATAAGGACTGTCTGTGACTTCATTTATCCGATGAACTATCTCCTAGACTTCTATTACTGTCAGGTGTTAGGTGAGCCAAGAAGATTCTAAGACAGGCAAGGAGGTATTGTGTCAAGATCCCTGGTTTGAGCATAATGCAAGCTGCAGTTTGAGTCCCATCTCTGCCACTTTTAACTCCACAACCTTAGGCAAGTCCTCTGTCTCTTAACATACCTTTAAGAAGGCTGTCATAAGGGTCAGATGAGATAATGTGTTGCTCTTAGCACATATTCATCAGTCCTCTGGAGAAACAGAACTAGCAGGCTGTGCATCTAGAAAAAGAATTGCTTTAAAGCCTCAAACTTCAAAACTGTGGGGGATAGCTAATCCAAATGCTGCAGCATTGGCTGGCAAGCTAGAGACAAAAAAGATTCGATGCTATAACTTGAAGAGGGGAAGGCAGACTGGAGGTTGACCTGTTCCCTGGGGAACATCAATGTTTTTCATGTGGTGGTCTTCAACAGATTGAGAGGGGTATACCACATTTGAGGGGTCATTTTCTTTTCTCTGATTATTTAAAGATTAATCTTATATAAAAACTACCTTCTATAAGACAGCTATATCATAGATTTGACCCAGCCAAGTTAATAGACAAAATAGCCATCACAGTCCATTAAGAGTGTTCAGTAAATAAGCCAGGTATGATGACATGACACACACCTTTAATCCCAGCACTCAGGAGGCAGAAGCACAGAGATCTCTGAATTCAAGTCCAGCCTGGTCTACAAAGTGAATTCCAGGACAACCAGGATGACACAGAGAAACTCTGTCTCAGATTTAAATTTTATATTAAAAAATAAAATAAGAGTGTTCAGTAAACAGCTATGGGTTTAGACTATAGTTGGTGAGTTAAAGGACTCATACAGCAATGCAGAGTGACCAGGTCTTTGAAACAGATGCTGAGCGTGCTGAAGATATACACAAGAGGATGTGTGTGGAAAAGAAAGCGAAAAGAAGCTGAGAAGCTATGCCAAATGCCTATACATAATACCAGCCACTGGAAGGCTGAGTCAGGAGGATAACAAGTTTAAAGTCAGCCTGGGTGAATTAATGAGAAGCTGTCAAGTTTTTAAGTAAAAAAAGAAGGCTGGAAATGTGGCTTCATAATAGAAGACTTGCCCCACATGTATATGGCTCTAGGTTCTATCACCAGCACCACAAAATGGGCGGGGCATGCCTGAGAAAGAGAAAGGCAAGCTGAGTGGCATAAAGGACACACTTGAAGAGCAGATATGTCCAGTTCCCACCCACCAGAACTGACTGCATGAATATCTAATGAAAACACTGCCCATGGACATCCTCTTGCTGTCTGAAATGCCGGTATGTATCCAAGGCAGCCAAAAGCAGCCGTCCCTACCAGCAGAGGAACATGATCATGTTCATAGCAATAGGCCAAGCATTGAACTCAGAGGAAAAAATAGAAGCCAGAAAATAATCTCTCTGCCAGAATGCAGAAGGGTCCTGAGCAGAGGAGAATAAGGAGAAGGTATGCAAGAAGAAAAACTCAAGTTGTAGTTGGCAGGATGTGTCCACAGCCCCATTGGCTCCACGTCAAATCAGTCTGTTCATGGCAAGTGTTAGTAGAATAGCAGTGGCAAAAGAAAGAATCTGTGAAACAGAGATGGAGCATTTAGTGACCCCAGGAACAATTGGTTTGCCACAGGTAGGACCTAAGAACTTTGACCAGTACAGTAATGCACAACCCCCATGCAACACAGAACCACCAAACCTGTTACTCCCCTTCACAAAACAATCATCACCTCCCAGGTACCTCATCCCAGTACCCAGAATGGGTGGGAGGTGTAGGTCACAGGTAACTTTATTTCTAGTCACTCCCTCCAACCTGTTCCATGCCCCATGAGGTTAATCATCACTTGTAAGTCAAATTTTCCCAATGCTTTTCTTACATTATTTAGTTATAAATGGAGTGCTTTGCCCTGGTCACATCCTGTGGGCTCCAGGTGTTCCAGCGACAGACTTGCAGCAAATCCCCTAAGATGTTCTTCTATCACAAAGATTCTGATAGATTTTGAATGAGTGAGAAACATTACCTCATACTGAAACTTGAGACTATCCATATCTCCATCAGTGACAGACAGAGACACCAATAGAAACAAACAGGATTCATCTGGCATATGACAGAAAGGAGACATTGCCGCAGATTTCTCCCCCAGCCTTGGCACTGTCAGTTGTAGTAGGGACAAGAATGACAAGCAATCATGGCCCTTTGAGTTTGTTTCTAAAAAGCAAACAGACTCTTACTCCTGCTTCTCTACCTTTCCCCTTGCCTCTTTGTTCCCCCTCTCTCTCCATTCTTTCCCGCCTCTCTCCACGTGGTCGTGGTCAGCCCCTACTTCTCTACTCTCTCCTCTCTGCCTTTCTCTGCCTCTGCTACCCTCTTAACTCCCCTCCTCATGCCCTAAATAAACTCTATTCTATACTAAAAAAATAAAGATAAATAAAAAATAAAAGAATTAAAAAAATAAAAAGCAAACAGATGAAAAGGCTCAATGGGCATTGATGTTTTTAAAAGACCAAAGATATAAAAGCTAAGAAGGCCCAAAGTCTCCTAGTCTGGAAATTTGGGGGGAGGAGAGTCATTTAAAGTTATTTCGATCTCTTCTCACTAAATTTCCAATTATACAACTCACGACACAAGGTGGGAAGGGAATTGTAATCAATTTCTTGAGTAAATTCATGTAAAATAAATTTATACCCAAAGGATTTGAATAACAAGGCCATTTCATTCAACCAAGAAATCAGATTCTGACAGCTGAGGCTTCTTGAAAAATGGAATCTATTTTCTAAAGGATTTATGAAAGTACTCACTGCCATCAACCACCAGGACAAAGCTGAATGCAAACTGCTATTCTCTCGTGGGTTGTATTCATAATTTAAAAACATCTGAGACAAATGGGTTACATGGCAGTTTTCTTCACACAGTGTCCACCAAGGAAATCACTTCTCTAAGCCACCTTAAGTGGAAGGCTGTGCTTTATACACAAGTTACTCAATGCATTACTCTTCTATAGCCTTCACTTTGCCAAGTAGGCTGGTAATCTTTCCAAGTCTGATCCCAGCCTGGTTACATGAATTTATTTAGTAGAATACAAGAGAAATAGTGCACAATTATGAAGCCCAGGCCAAGCACCTTTGTATACTTCCATGTATTCTCATGTGCTTTTGTTGTGCCTACAGAAAGGATACCTCAGGGATAGCTCACTGACTTTGTGAAATATGAGGTGCGTGAATCAGAGTCAAATCTCTGAGCTCAGTCTGTCCAGCTGCAAATGTTAACTTTTACTGTCAACTTGATTATATTTTTTAAATGCTCATTGTCAAGATGCACCTGCTTGTGCAATAGTGGCACAACTGTTATGGAGACAACCCACATGATCAATGCATCCAGGAAACTGTCAAGAAATATAATGTTGGGAAATAGCACACACTGACTTGAACCCTGGAGACTCTGTGTCCCTTCAGTAGAGGTACAGGGTAAGGAACTGTTCTGTAAAGTAATACAGGAAAAACATGAGGAATGGAAAAGACAGTGAAATGATGGCTATGTCCTGGGTTTGGAAGATCTTGCCTGCCTGGATGATGATTATCTCATCTATCCATCTCCACCCCATCCTTATCAGTCAACACTTGTTACTAAACAGTCTCCTTCCACTGCACCATAAGACCCACAAGATCTCATGCCTGGTTACCTCCACCCTGTATCCCTTATTCCTAAACAGAGCTGGTACAGATGGATACTCAGCACATGTATTAAAATACATCCTGTGAGTCTGTGTGAAGGTGATAGAAGAGAGTGTCCGTGTGGTTCCCTGTGGCGGTAGCTGGCTGAACTTCTAGAGAGCCTTGTTCTCTGTGCATTTCAAAGGACTCCATCTTCCATACCCTCATAGGCTTGACAACACTTATGTTTGAATATATAACTCTTAAACTATTTTGAAAGCTATATCTTCTGCTTGTGGGAGACTTTGTTAAGGTCTATAGCACAGCCACAGAAGAGTGTGTGCACATTCTGCATGGGCACAGTAATCTGGTGTCTGGAATCCTCATCAACCCCAACAACCATCTTTAGCTCTACTCATGTTTCTTTGATGGCACAGTCAAGCTATGGAACTATCTTGATGGCACTATCTTGATATATCTTGATATGGAACTATTATATCTTACCATCATATTATATCATATCTTGATATGGACCTATCTTGACTTTCATTGTTGGACCTAAACTCCATGCCCTCTTTATTCCCCTCTCCACAAGCCAAAGATTCTGTCTTCCTTATAATAAGTAAAGAAGAACCGATATATTTCAGCTGGTTTCAGTGAAACTGCCCAGGTCACCAAGCCAGGATGTAGAAGCTAAGGAGCTTACCTTTGTTTTTGATTACATAAACTGGTCCCCCAAGTGCACTGCCTTCAGAAATAAGGGAGAATATGTTGCTACAGTACAGGAATTTTGCCTATCTATTTATTTTGGTGGTGTTGTTTTTTTTTTCAAAAACAAAAAACATGCAATTTTACCTTACCATCAACAAAAAACAAGAAGAATGCAAAAAAAAAAAAAAAAAAAAAAGCTCATATGTAGCCTGCCACCCAAAAGAAGATTACATCATAACTGGTCACATTGACAGCAAAATCTCTCATTGGGGGAATTTTCATGATGATAAGAAGTACACCTATACATATTTGCATTGGCACCAAGACATGATTATGGATTTGGCTTTTACAGTAATGGGCATCAATCTGCTGAGTGATGGGTATTGAGTGTGTCTTGTAGAGTATCGAGATGGATCAGAGAATAAGGCATTTCTCTCTCAGTTAGGATCTACCTTTGAGCACTCTCCATCTCACCTTTGGGAGATTTGTTCTGTACTTCTCACTCTGATAACAAGATAACAGCTATTCACCAAACTCTTGATGCAGTTTCAGTAATGCAAGGTCAAGCAAAAGATTGGAGTCTATCTACTGGTTTGATGGTTGACCCAAGAACCAAAGCTTTGGGTTTGAATGGAAAGCCTGGTCACCTGCAGTTTTATTCTCTCCAGGGTGATAAGCAGTTATTTTATCTAGATATCATACAGCAAGAGTACATCAGTGATAAGAGTCTAATCCAAATTGAACTAACAAAGTCTTCCTCTAGCTGCTCTGGTACGTGGTTGGCAACAGTTGAACAAAAGCAAGGAAATGAAAATGAGCTCAAGCTGCAAATAAAACTGTGAAACTATCACAAGAAAACCCAAAGGTTTGTTCTTAACACAAAGATCACCATACCTCATGATGACCACATCCCAGTTCTCTGTCTTAATAATGCAGAAAACTATGAAAAATCCATACTGCTCACAGCTAGCACAGATGGGCCACTTCAAAATATGGGTATTAATAAACGACTGTGATATGTACAAAAAAGCCATTGGCTGGACTTGTAACATTGACGGTAGTTACCACAAGTATCAAGGAAGCAATTGCTGTTTCTCTGAAAATGGCTCCTCACTAGCAGTTAGCTTTGAGGAAATAGTTACAATATGGGATTCAGAAACATGGAAACTAAAATGTACATGTTGCCAATGAACTGGGAAAATAAGGTACCTTTGCTTTAGAAGACTGACGTGCTCAAAGTCTCTTCTCGACACAACTGAGAATGGCATTCTCTGCTATTGTTCAATGCTCAGTTGTTCAATGCATTGGAGTACAAAATTAAATGTTAGAGTTATGGAACGCAACCCTTGCTCAAACCATGTTGCTGCAGTGGCTCAGTCTTCAGTGGGCTCAGATCTGTTTGTATTTAAACCTAGCGAGCCAAGGTCATTGCATAATCAAGAGAATGTCTCCAGAGAAGAAGTCCAGTGGGGAGCGTTTGTCCCACGAGATGTCCCGGAATCATTCACCTCAGAAGCTCACCAGTGGCCGAACAGATCTAAATTTTACTTCCTAACTAAATCACCAACAATCAGATAGCTGCTAGCAGAAGAAAGTTCACCAAAGACCCCATTGTCTTTTATATTGGGGAGACACAGGCAACAGCAGGATGCAAAGTTAAATGAAACTTCAGAGAATGAACTGGTACAACCCCCCCCCCCTTAACAGAGAACGTACCTGCAATCAATGAGCTTCTTCACACCCCAGCCCATGGGCCACCATCAGCTTCTTTCCTGTGTTCTCTGTTTGCAAACCCCTTGCTGCTCTCTAAAGAGACTGAAAGTGCTGAAGAAATTCCTAATGATGTAGATATGGAGGGGGGGGGAAGAAAGTGATGATTCAGATGAAGAAAAAAAAATCTTACGGAAAAAGCCAAGGAAAAATATGAAGAGAAGGAGCTGAGAAAGTTCAGAAAAGTAGACTATAGCTGGCTAGCTTCTCTGTAGGCTATGGCTGTGGCATGACACAGAGATATATTGTACTTAATTTTTACTGTCTGTTAATACTCCAAATAAAATTTTAATGTTATCTTATTCTCAAGACAAAAAAACCCCACACATACCCCAAAAAGACATGGAGTTAAAAAGGGAATATATTAGGAAGTATGAGGAGAGTTGGTAGACAGAAATGAGGTAAGTGTGTTCATATTTTAATGTATGCACATATGAAATTCTCAAGAATAAATAAAAATTGTCCTTTAAATAAAGTAGAGCTCTCTTCAAGGACAACCAAGTATGGATTTTTCCATGTACAATAATATTTTCTGGGTATTTCTTTAGGATCCAATCTGTCATATGATAAGCATCTAAATCACTTAGTTTAATCTATATCTTCTACTTAGTCAATCACACAAGGACAAAAGAATATCACACAGTGTACATCCTGCCTACTGATTGTACTTTACCAAAATAGAAGCATATCTGGAGAAGGTGTCCATTTAAGGTAGGTAAGAACCTGGGTGGCACAGAGTTCACTAACTAGCCTTAAACATTAGCTTGAAGCAGTTGAATACTTGCAGGGAATGTGGCTCATGTTGGGCAGGTAGGCAGCTTTCAGGATGCCCAGCCCTCTTGGCTTCAGTTATGGATAAATTCAGCAAAATACCTATTAAGAAAAGTCCAGTCTTGGGACTGTGAGTTAAAGGTTGCAAGTGGCGTATTTAAAAACTTCACAACATATGTTGGGCCACCAGCCAGCAGTTGTATGCCCCAAGTTTGTCTCAGGAGGGATAGTACGAACATCTGAACTGTCCATCCTTCAAGAAGCCTATGATGCTACATGTCACATGTCATACCTGCTCATACTTTATTGACTAAAGTAGTCTATGTGCCAAATAGATGAAAGGGGTGGTCTCCAGCTGTGCCCCATCTATACCGAGCCTTTAGCTGGGGAGTCATCCTTTTTTGAGATTGTGGCCAGTGGTAAGTTTTGTGCTCTGGTAGATAGTTCCACACCCATGCACATAAGGGCAATAGTAACTGGATTTAGTGGGTTATCATAAATTAATTAATTAGTTAATTAATTTGGGAGAAGGCAATGTTAGAGAAGGATATGGGAAGAGTTGAAGAAATGGGAGGTAAACGTGATCATATTTCATTGTATGTATGTATGAAATTCTCAAGAACAGATTTTTTTAAATTTTAAATAAAATTAGAATGAAAAAGTCATGTGCCTAACCTCCTGCTCAATGACTCAGGCATAGATAAGTGCCTTTCAACGTAGAAAAGTAAATTACCAGACCACACAGCTTATATATACCTCACTATCCACAGCCTTCTCTGACACTGAGGCAGGCTGTGGTCTGCAGGGTAGATAAGCCCCACTCCATTCTAAGGGGTGAAAGTTGATTCACTGAGCTGAGCTTGGCCTTGTGACTTGCTTTGGCCAGTAAGATGTAAGCAGAAGTAACATGTGACATTTTCAAGCAGAAGCCTTTCCAGTCATTACCTGAAACCACCATGCACTTCCAGAGAGGGGCTTCTCACTCTGCAAACCAATCATCTCCACAGAAATAAGCCTTTGTCACCCTGTAAGTCACAGAAAGTCTGGTGGCTGTCCAGGGAAGCCAAGCAATGCAGACTGACATAGCAGGTGAGATGCCACCACAGTGGAATACAAACATGTCCCTGAGCTTGAGGGCTGAGTGGCAGATGGCCAGAAAGCTCTTATTCTGCAGTGGTAAGGCATTTGCCAACCCTATCGCCTGTGAGTGAGAGTGGAAAGTGTAACAAATGAACACAGGCCTCCCAAAAGGAAACGGGAAAGCTGAACGTAGGTAGCATTGGATATTTGCTAATGGCTGCATTTGACAAGCAGGCATCTTAAGGGAGGACAAAAGAAGAAATGGCCATTTTGCTAACAGAATTGGAAATTCAGAGAAGCCAGAAGTTCCACTATCGCATGTTACAAAGCAGAACTGCTTTCTCCTCCAGCTGGTGAAAGAGAAAAGAATGAGCGCATTGAGCCACAAAAGTCCACAACTTTAGGACCAGAAACTCCATGGTCTATGTGGTCTCTCAGCCTTTTGTTAAAATCCTGATTGGGCAGATATGTAGAAGAAGTCTACATATTTGTAAGAGTGGCTTCACCTATCATCGAAGAGGCAACAATAGTAACAGCTGAAGTTAATAATTCTATATATAACCCTTCTACCCCATCCTTGCTGCTGGGGTAGACCCCTAGTTGGTCTGCTCCCATGAAGACTCCATATCCTGACCTAAAGGACCCACTGCACTCAGAGCAGCTGGTAAGAACACCCCCCAACCCCTGAGTCCAGAAGCTGTTCCTGAGCGGACACAGACCCATCACCCACCAAACCCCTGCCCTCCCGAATGCCACCCTCTTTCCATCCCTTCGACCCCTTCTGCCAGGTCTTTGCTGCTGGGTAAGACCCTAGTGGGTCTGCTCCCATGAAGACTCCACATTCTGATCCATCCTAGAGGACTTTTGCACTCAGAGCAGTTGTCTGAAGGCCTCCCAGGAGATCTGTAGCCAGGGAAACAGATCAGCAGCTTCTCTGCCCTGGTGAAGAGGCCACACAGGTAGTCAGATACAGCCAGGGCCGCAAGCCTACCAGGAGACCTGAAGCAACCCAGGGAACAAAAAGAGGCAGACTCCATACAGTCACCCAGACCAACAAACACCAGGGATATCCAGATGGCGAAAGGCAAGCGCAAGACCATAAGCAACAGAACCCAAAATATGTGAGCATCATCAGAACCCAGTTCTCCCACCACAGCAAACTCTGAATACACCAACACACCTGAATATCAGGAATCTGACCTAAAGTCCTATCTCATGGAGATAATAGAGTCCTTCAAGGAGGATATCAATAACCCACTGAAAGAAAAATACAGGAAAACACAGGTAAACAAGTGAAGGAATTGAATAAAGTGATCCAAGACCTAATAGTGGAAGTAGAAACAATAAAGAAAACACAAATAGAAGCAAACCTGGAAATGGAAAACCTAGGAAAGAGATATAAGTATTACCAACAGAATACAAGAGATAGAAGAGAGAATCTCAGGTGTAGAAGATACAGTAGAAGAGATTGACACAATTGTCAAAGAAAATTCAAATATTAAAAACTCCTAACACAAGCACCCAGTTAATTCAGGACACAATGAAAATACCAAATCTAAGAATAATCATAATAGAGGAGAACAAAGATTCCCAGTTCAAAGGACCTAAAAATGTCTCCCACAAAACCATAGAAGAAAACTTCCCCAACCTAAAGAAAGATATGCCCATAAAGTGCAAGAAGCCTATAGAACATCAATGCCTCAGGACTCAAATGACAACTCCTCTTTAACTTCAAGTCAACTGCTTAGACACAATTTCCTTTTCGAGAATCCTTTTCCATATAAGCTAGATATGTATGTGCATTGCTGGACCAATTCCACAAAAAGAAAGGCTTAGACTAGCCAATTCAGCCAGGGATCCTGGGAGATTTAAGAATGTATAAGGAGTATGAGGGTCTCGCTCCAATGAGTGAACTGAAGAGAAGGGAAAGGTAGGGATAAAAGTCCTTTCTGGGCCATTTTCTCTCTGGGGTCTTGCTAAGGCAGGACCAGCTGGGAGGCATAGGCATCAGGAATTGCAGGGGAGCCGCAGGACTGCAGGGACAGGAGCCTGTCAGCTTC